>JAQQAE010001457.1:0-25437 GCA_029823295.1 Pseudamia nigra
TGTATTTAGTGTTAAAAATATTATATTATATGGCTCTCACAGAAATGCATTTAAAAATATGTGGCTTTCATGGCTCTATCAGCCAAAAAGGTTCCCGACTCATTTGCATTTGCAAGGTATACCTAATAATGAGGCCAGTAAGTATGCAATTTGCTATCTCCTTTTGATTGTTCAAAACAGCCGTACACTTTATTTTTAATGTGTTTGGACTCCATGATTTGATATTAAATGCTTGTTGTTTTAATCATGCTGCAGACTTAATGCTCATCATCAATGAGCTTAAAATGTGTAACCCTCACATAGACTGAAGAACGCTCACCAGATTGAATGCTGCTGTTTTCTTAAAATTCTCCAGTTCTGTGGATACATCCGTGGGTTTAATTAAGATCCATCCAAGTGTGGATTTATTTCCTGTGCCCTGATGCAAAAAGCGACGCATATCGAAGCAGGTTAAGTGAAATTGAATGAGCAGGATGCACACATACTCTGTTTCTCATACGCGTTGCTTTTATCAGTTATTTTCAAACATTTAGGCTCATGACCCAACAAAGAAAATCATCATCTCCCTGACACATAAACACACACGTGGCAGGGTATTTTTTAAATTTTACTCTTTGAAAATAAAAAGTAATGAGCAGAAAATGAACAAAATGATCACGAAAATGAATAAACATGAACAAAATATCAAATTAAAATCCATCAGCAACTGGCTGAGGTAGTAAAAAGGGCTTCAGGTTGATAAAGGCAGGTCCATATGTTACAGAAAGTTAAAACGTGCATTTATTATTAAATGTAGATGTGGTTGCTTTTGAATGGTAATAATTATACTGGAGTTTAAGCACAACCAGCTGCTTTTTAATGGTCTCATTAGAAAACACTGTGTGAGTTAAAAAAAGGTGCTAAATGAAATGTGAGGCAGCATCAACATTATACTGGCTGACAGAGGAAAGTGCTGTAATACATCCTGTTCACTTAATAGAAATGATTTTGTGACCACAGTGTTTTCTGGGGTTTCCTGTGGGAGTTCGGAGCCTCAGGTTCAGCTCTGCTCCACGTCTGCTTGTTACAGATTAGTCCCTTCGTTGAACAACCACAGGGAAAAACACTGTTTCCTAGGTTTTTCCTTTAGTGAAGTGTTCCTTCTAGTATGCCCTATCATTGGTAAGATTGCTGCTTTTACTCTTTTTTGCGAGAAGACTGAAATTGAAGTGGTATGCAGTCGTAGCGGCTCACTACATAGGGATTTTTTTGCTCTTTTTGTTGTGTCCCGTCTTGTCTGAGAAATTGCAATAGGTGCCGTTTTCATTTGTACACCTCATTTTGAAATATTCTGACCATTTCGTCCGAAGTTTGCTTGGATTCAGAGGATGGTTTCCAACCTGGGACCAAATGTATGGTTTCCTTTGATCTTCGGTCGTCATATGTTCAGCTTGGCAGATGTGTCGTCTAACAAAATCCAGTATTTGTCAGCAGTTTGGGTGTCTGCTGAGTTGTAAGTGTAAGTTGAAGAGTTTTGGAGTGGACCAAAGCTGTTAAATATAAAGAAGAGCTGGAATAAAACTGTTTTTGTTTGTTTTTAATGCTTTCATCCATGACTTATTATAAAACTAGGGATATGACATTCTCAGCCTGGTGGAATTTCCAAACAATCTTTAAAATAATTATTTTGAGCAAGAAATTGTGCTTTAAAATCTTTAAATTTATTGAAATTGAGATTGAATTGAATTGAAATTATGTCCGTAAGGGAAGGTCAGTTTAGTGAAATGCATTCAGAATAATGTTTTAGTTGCTATCTGATAATGTACAAAAACAAAAGAATCAACTATGCAATTTGTATAGTATTTTTTGTATTATAGTGGTCTATACAAGACTAATTAACTGAACACTTTTTTATGAATAACAGTAATATTGCTACAATGTGCAGTAACTCAGCAAACAGGGAAATAGAGAAAAAAATACTTGAAGGTCTTGTTTTTGTTTTTGTTCATTTTTAAAGCATTGTCTTGACTGGTTTATTTTTGTTCAGTTTTCTTCTTTTTGCCTGTAATTTGGTTCATTTGCTTGATTATTGCGTTTTTTTTTTCTTCTTTTTTCTTCATTTCTTGGCACCTCCGTGATTGTTTTGCACATTGTGTTTAAGTATCTACGTATTTTGTGTATTATTTTAAACATCTGTCAGGAAAAACCATTGTTCCATTGAATACATAGATGCTGTAAAGGTCTGACTCCGCAGGTGAGGAGAGCTGTCAAACAGACCTCTAAATCAAATTCCAGCATGGCAGTAATTTGCAAGACTGTTTGCCTTAATATCTTATAACAGAGCAAAATTTAAAGATGGACCACCAGATCATTTATTAGAGGGTCCAAACAAAATATTTGAGACTGTGATGACTCATGCTGTCTTTGCCTTTGATCAATCCAACAAATGACACTGGTTCAACTGGTATTAGTTTTGTACATGATAGGACTTTTTCATTTAGCCTACTTCCATACCGGTGCAGCTGTAAGGCTTTAATAGGCCGCAAATATGACTCACTGCAAACGTACGTAGTGCAGTGTTCCATGTAAATTTTTCCGACGAGTCTCCCAACTCTTCCTGTAGTCCCTCACTAACAGCTACCACTGTATCACACAGCTATTATTGACCCAAGATTTGGAGTTTCTGTGACATTATGAAGGCGTAACCGTTCGGAGAAGGGATTAAACCCTGCAATTCAACGTATGTCTCACGTTTTTAGTAGACTATTCTAGGTCAGAGTGTAATGTTATTAATCTATATATTTTGTTAAATTACTGAGGTTGTCAAATTGGACTTGTCTGGTATAAACGTGGTAGCTTAGAGTTGTACATTCTTGCCAGAAAATTTTCAGAGCGTATCAGCCGATTGCACTCAACCTGACCGCTGGACCCCGCCAGTATTGATGATGGATTGGGGGGGGTCGTGCTTAGAGTACCTTACAGTGTAGTGTTCATTAGCTTGAAACATTACATGTGGATTTCATATAACGTGTCTGGCTCGTCTCTTTGCATTTTTCTACTACACTGAAATGCGCTGGCCAAGACGCTGATGTTGGTGTAGCGGCATCTGTACTATTATACAATAAAATACTTGTTCAAGCTTTGAGGAAACTTTTAGATTGTCACATGACCTTAAAATCCTCCATTTAAACTCACACATGAAATTCTTGTTAAATGGCAGAAGACCATAATGTTGCATAATGCCCATTACTGCACATGTAAAAACCCCTATCACAGTGAGGTAATTTTAGATAAGTGACATGATAGATCAATTTAGAAGGCAGATATTTCTTCTGCATATCCGGTCATAAAGCTGAATTTGCTCTGATTTGCTCATTGCTGTGACAATCACAGGGACAGCGGAGGAGCTAACGGGAGCCTTTTAAGCTCTACTCAAGGTAACTGTCACATAAATGGCGTAACAGCCTTGAGGAGGCTCTCTCCTATAATTATGGGTACTTGAGTGCTGTTGATGATGCTCAGCTGCAGCATATGCCTATCATATCATTGTCAGAGCCATAATTGAACGAGAACGTCCTCAGGCGGTTATCAGTGCAGGTGGCCCGCAGAGGCTGTGACACCCCAAGGGAAAAACCATGTAATTTGAAACAGTTTGGAGATGAAGAGGACAAACACAAGAGATCATTGCATTTTTAAGCTTTAATGAACCATAAATGGATAATGCAACCATACTGAAATTTTCAAACTTCTAGACTTTTTCTTAAATGACCTCTGCAGTATTATCGGTGTCTGTAATGCTCTGTAATTGCGCACACTGAAGGCAGTCAAGCACAGTTGATGGAATGTATTTTCACGCCGGTGCAGTTTTGTCCTTACTGGGATGATTTGAGTTTACATTTACACTGCTTACAGATATTATTGAGTCATGTCTGCAATTAATTCTGTTGGTGTAGATATTACAGGAAAAACTTTCTGCTTTTTAGTCTTGATTTCTGTCACTGAATCAACAAAACAGATGCTGCTCCATTACAAACTCCATTACAAATAATAGATGAACAATCATGCCTCCATGCTTTGCATAAACACACAGACACACACAGCAGGCAAGGCTTCAGAATTTTGACAGAACCAGATGTTTTCCCAGCGGTGGCCTTAAATTAATCATAGTAGTCCAATCAGAGCAGACTGCAGATGTTATAATGGACTGATGGACAGATGGACGGACGGGTGGACGAACAGATGTGATAAGGGATAATATTAATAATATGTTAAACAAGACTATGAGAAAATCTGAATTAATTTTACATTAATTCAGATAGTATGAACTTACAACTAGGTTGGTCTCTTAAAGCCGTGTAGAGATTTTTTATTGCATTGCTAATTCATTTTTTAATCTCTGTCAACTTTGTTGATTGTTTTGCTAGTTTTTGTTCATTGTCTTGACTTGTCTTGTTTCTCCATGTTTTTGTTCAATTTATTATTTTATTCACTTTTATACATTTTTATTTATTATGTTGGTGGTTTTTGTTCACTGTCTTGATTATTGTGTTAATTTTCTCCTCATTTTTGTTACTTCTTTAATGTCGCTTTAATTTTTGTTCATGTTGCACATATTTCGTAATAATTTCCCCCAGTTTTGATTGTTTTATCTATTATTTTGTTAATTTTGTTCAGAAATTCATTTTTATTGATTTTTGTTCGTTCTGTTCATCATTTATCCCATTTGTATTCATTTTTATTTTTGCTCATTTCCTTGAGTATTTTGTTCATTTTCCTCCTTTTGTTTATTTCTCTGGATTGTCCCTATTATTTTGTTCATTTTCCTTATTCTTGTTTTTATTCATTTCTGTTCATTTTGTGTTTTTCTTCTTCTTTTAGGCATATTTTCTCAATTATTTGTCACATATTTTACATTATTTTGCTAACTGTTGTTGATGTAGTGCATATTTTCTTCATTTTGACTTATATCAAAATGAAAATTAAGTTCAGTGTTAATTGTTTGGCATCTTGTTGAGTTTCTGGGAGACGTTAATGTAGAACCAGAATTATATGATTTGGATAAAGTACCTCATACATAACTGGTGACCTTTGTTTAGTCCTCGGTATCTATGACTCAGCCCTCCATTCTAATAGGGTCCTAATCGCCCTTAGACTACACGAGGGTCTTACTCACCCATGCTATACTGGGGAGATATTACTTAGCGAAGTAAATTTGAAGCACTCGCCTGACTACTCACTACCCTTATTTCCAACCTCTGCCCTGCTAACTCTGGTTACCAAAACTGCCAGGAAAAAAACACACTATGGATCAGTGATGATACCAGCTCAGTTGGTTGTGGTAGCTGCTTCTTAGGATCAGTGCACTTGTTATGTGTCAGGTATAATATTTAAAGGCCAGGAAAGTCAGGCCCTAAGGACACATTAATTTGTAGGTGGACTATGGCTAAGATATTTTTAGAACCTTAGGTTTAAGTGTGCATAACATCTAACATTTTACATTCATAAACCTGGTGTATCCTATGGGGAATAAATCAAGGAAAGGATAATATTACTCATTATAAATTTTATTGTAGGCAGTTTAGCAAAGCAAAGCATAGGCAGTAATTATTAATCAATATAACATGAAATATGCCCATTAATTTGTATTAATAAATGAAAAACATAAATCATAAAATGAATCAATTAAATCTTAAAATTGTGATCTAAACCTTTCTTCCTAAACCCTCTACTTCTCACGTTGCACACCCCAGATGTTTCCCTTTACGAACAATTCAGTCCATTAAATCCAGTTATGAATGTCCCAATTGTTGCCTTGCTTGTTATTCTGGAGGGTAAAATAAGAAAAATAAAAAGTAATCTAATTTAGAAGATGTCCTCCCCAGTCTGGCTAAACCTAAGAGTCAGTCCTTAAAGCTGGGTTTAGGAGGAAAAAAGGAAAAAATGGAAATAATTCCCTTTTTCTTCTGTTTCGGCCCAAAAAACGGAAACAGTCCAGTCCGACTCCTGGAAAATAGCTATTTGGTGGAAGGTGTTCCAAATGATGTTGGTAAGATCCGCAAAGAGACAAAGAAAGTCTTTATGTCTTGGTCTGATGTTACCAGAAAAACAGGCCTCTGTTCTCATCTGTTACTCAGAGTTGATATTTTAACAATCCTCCAGTCTTTTTGAGAGATAAGAGTTTACATTCTCCTCAGCCAATTCTACTGTGCCTTTTTTTGGTCTTAAGAGGACAGCTTGGGGCATAAAGTCCATCTGCCTGCTTCGTCCGATATACAGGCAGCGAATCTCTGTCTATTTTCACTTATTTGGGCTTTTTAAAGACAAATTCCTAGGCGTATCTTAGTAAGACCCTTTTGATGAGTCATTTTAGACATGTTCAGACTTGCCTGACCTTCACTGGATGTTTTTCTCTCTCACCTGCTGTTTGAGTGCAGCCCGTACTGTCTACCTGATCATCTTCTACTTCACGGTTATCCACCACCCTTGCTTTTCCAACAATCCTTGAACTGTGTATTTGACAAAACATGTTTTTCTTCAACCCTCTCATGACCACAAGTAAATCAACACATTACGTTTTGTGAGTAACATTAAACTTCTCATTCACATCTACCTCGACTGACTTTGACACCTTAAAAACAGAGTATAAAGTGTCATGAAAATGTAAAAAAACAACAGTTATGATTATATGACTTAAGTCAGTAAAGTTCCTTTAATACCTTTATACTCCCAGCATGCAGTTTCATGCAGCACACAATGCTACATATTTGACAACCTACAAGGCAGCCGCAGCACGACTAATGTTAGCACGGTGTTACCAATCAAGTTATTGTTCAGATTAACTGGTGCCAGTGGTTGGCCGAGCCAGATGTTTTGTCGGCGTGGTTTGTGAAGACCCATGTCCAGCAACAAGGAAGGAAAAATGAAGTCATCTTTGTTATGTGCCTGATTGCATTACATGGATATAGTATCTCCTATTAAACAGGCGAAAAGCATTCCTGCCCTATTCTAACACCCAGTTATATCGCTAAATATAATTTCCCAGTCATATCTCAAAACTTGCCCCCCTCAAAAAACCCGTAATATCTGAAATACCTTTCCGAAATAGCCTTACAGGTGAACACTACTCTGTGCAGTGTCTGTGTTTATTTGGAAGCTTCTCAAAATTGTGATTTATTTCCCTACCCACACATTTTCCAACATTTTCTGTCATATTCTGTTCATATAAAGCATAAAGCTGTTTATTGATCATGACTATGCATTAGTTGTCGTAATTTTATGACAACAACCTAAGTATCTGTGTGCAAGTACATATATAAAGTATGTATATATATTTGTTAAATACATATTCTATCTATAGATAGATAGATAGATAAATATTTTTGCCTATAAAATCATTTTTAGCATAACAGAAAATTGCTAGGAAATGACTTGTGGCTGAGGAAATGAGAAATGTTGGTGGCTGAGACGTGAGCTGCATATACAGGTACATCTCCAAAAATTACAATATTGTTGAAATGTTAAAGATTTTTTTTGTCAGTTATTTCCAGTGGTCTGTAGAGTACACAGAAGCAGTACTCAATACTTGAGTACTGCTTCTGTGTATTCAATACCTTGAGTACTGTTCAAGAACAGTACTCAAGTAATGAGTGCTGTTCAAGAATGTTAAAGTATTGTAATGTTCAAATTTTAATGACTTAAGTAGAAGTACTCCTAAACATCTATTCTTGAGCACAAGTGAAAGAGTGTCTGGGAAAAACACAAAACTACTCAAGTCGTGAGTAACATCAGAACATGTTGAATTTATTACATCGTCCCATGTTGATCATATATTGATTTTTGTTCAATTTTTTCGTCATTCTAATTTTTTAACAGAGTTGTTGCTCAGTTCATTCACTTTTACTTTTGTTGATTTGTTGGATTATTTGCTGTAATATCTTAATAATGGAGCAAAACGTTAAAGATGGACCACCACATAATTTATTAGAGGGTCCAAATAAAATGTTTGAGACTGATGACCCATGAAAAAAATTTATTTGCTTAGTATTTTCAGATCACATGACCTTCTTCCATCGCTCCAGAGTCCAATCTTTATGCTCCGGAGCAAATTGAAGCCTTTTTTCTGATTAGCCTCACTGACTAGTGGTTTTCTTAAGGCTACACAGCTGTTCAGTCCCAATCCCTTGAGTTCCCTTTGCATTGTGCATGTGGAAATGCTCTTGCTTAGTTAAATCCAGGTGGCAACTTTTTTTTTGGCCAGGCAGTGTTTGTGTCTGTCCATATATATACACAAACATAATAATCACAGTGTCGTTTCAATAGTAGTTGTGATGAGGAGACTGTTTTAACATTTCTTCAGAGAGAATTCAAATAGAGTATAATTTTTTTCATACCATGAAAATAAATGACTGAAACTGACATTTCTGTCTCAGAGTAAAAAAATGTATATTGTGTTTATTAAAAATATTTTAAAATATAATAGAATTGTGATAATGGTCATTTTTCCAAAATTTAAATTGTTAAATGGTCATATTATTGTCTTTGGCAATAATATTTTTATTGAAACAAAATCACCAATAAGAAATGATCAGTATTGGCATCAATTCAATTTCCCAAAAAAATAATCAGTATTGTATGAAATCTTAAAAATGTGGTATCGTCCATCATGCAAATTCTGAAGGAGGGTCATCCTGTCAATCTGCTGGTGGGTCATGTGGACATTCAAGGTATGTCTCTTCAATATTTGCTAGCTTTTAGCAAAGGAGGGGAAAGAGTAAGGTTCAAATGCTCATGCATTTCCTTCTGTTGTACATTCTTAAAATCAGTTATTTTTTAATATTAAATCAATAATGCTAGTAGCTGTGTAATTCATGTTTTTACACAAGGAACATATTTCTTTGGGTTAGGTCATATGTTTCTGTGAAAGCCAGCAAGGCAGGATCTGTAGTGTATTGAGTGGGTCGGCTTTCAGATCATATGAGTTAGATTGTGAAGTTTGTCCAATGGGCGTAGAAATGCATGTGAATATTACAACTGCCTGTGGTTCAGTTGACTCGACTGGACGCCATAGAAAAGAGGGAGTGAGAAGCCAGTAATACCACATTTTTTTGTTTTCAGTTTCATGGTACTTTGTGTGACCACAGTTTTGGCCTGCGTGCCTAAATTTTGCCCTGTGCAGCCAACTTTTTCTGTTTGGGAGAACATGCGCTCCTAGGTCCAAAAGTTAGTCTGGAGGGTCGACAACTTGATTGGTAACAACGGCAGCCGTTGTAAAAATGTCACTACCCACTCCAGATTCTGTCAACTGTGTTACTTAGCACTGTTTGATTGGTTGTGTGAACTTGCTTTCACTATACATCTAACCACCATTTCCATTAATTAAATGTAGATGATGACTGCCAGAGTCAGACTGGCTCAGAGGGTGCTGCAGAAAACACTGTGCACTTATTTCTACTCCTTTGACTGAGGCAGGAAGAATAGAATGACTGAGGAGAGAATAAATTAATGTCACCGAACAGTGACTAGGTTTGTGATGAAAGATTTGCACCATTTTTCACCAGTAGATGCCCCTGAGTCTTGGTAATATTCCTCTTATGTTATGAAATGTCAAAGTTGTATGTTGTAGTTCTAACACATAGGATTAGTTGTAATTTATTCTCACTCTTATAGTCTCCGTAGGGACATGATAAAGATTATCAACCCAAAATACAAACCCCTAACAGAAACGGTTCAGTAGAACAACTAATCCCTGTTTGGTATGGGGTTGAAAAGAGTAATCTCATCTCAGAGCTGAAACATGTCACAAAGACAAAATGTAAAAGTAATAAACCTTTTTGCACTCTTCCTCAAACAATGATAATTGATAAGAGAATCATTAAGGAATCAGATCGATAAGCAGCGTCGATAATGGAATTAGTATTGCTAAATTTGTATCAATTCTCAGCCCTACCTATCTCCTGGAAATCCTTTGGTAAAGTAAATCATGTTTCACAAGTATAGTAAACACTCGGTTGCGAGACTTTTCACTTTGTCTCAACATAATGTTATTGTGAGCAGACTTCCCTACATGGTCATTCTCACTGTAGTGTTGGCTAAAGGCCATACTAGTATTATTGTGAGGACACTGATGATAACCCCAAAGAAAAAAAAGAGCATGAAAAAATGATACTAAGGATAATGATACTTCTCTTAAAATTAGCTGGAGACACTTCTCCCAGTTCTCAACTTAGTTTAAATTAGAAAAAACGGGATTTTAAAATTTGTTATGAAAGGATTTGACCTGTGCTGGCGCAACATCTCAACCCCAAAGAAATTCATGTACAGCAGCTATTAACCACTTTGGTGAAACAAACAACTCAAGGTATCAAATTGTGGCAGTATTCTTCTGCTGAAGGTTGTGAAATGATGCCCAGCTGTCAGAAATGTACAGCTTTTTATTAGTGTCAAATATAACTACTAACTGCTTTAATGGACTTGTACAATGAAACATATTTGAGCATCTACAGCCAGAAACCAGTTCATAGCCAGAAACAAAGGCCTACCAGAGGATTAGATTCATTCCTCTGTTTGCAACAGAATGGCCAGTATTCCTTATTTATGCCAGTTAGCAGCAAGTGTTAACTACGATACAGAACCTAGCCAAACACAACCAAGTGGTGAACATGTCAGCTGGTGGTTTACGCATTTGCTTCGTCTGTTTTGCCTTGTGCTTAATCCCAGAGGTTTTGTTGAGTGTCCTCTGTTTAGTCTTTTAAAGGAGCTATATTGTGCCCTTTTTTAACAAGTTAACTTAATTTTCACGTCCCTATAATAAGAGTTTTATTTTTTTGTTTAGAGTACCTCTGAAATCCTTCATTCTGCCATGTCTTTTTATTTCTTTATGTTCACTTGGTTTGTTTGGGTGTCTGTTGCTTTAAATGCAAAAGAGCTCCTGTTGACCACACCTGTTTCCTGTCTGTGCCTTGGATACCATAATTTAAACTCTGGTGACTCCTGGAGGGCTGAGCGATGACAGTGGTTGTACATTTATGACATCACAGATATCCATAGGATCAGTGTCAGGTGCAGTTATCTGAAACTGAGCTGTGTGTTTTTCCTCTACTGAGTGAGAATTGTGAATTGAATCCACTCTTGTTGATATCAGTGCTCGACCTTATTCTGAATGGGAGCAAACACTATTACAGTGCCTTCCTGTTTGACATATTCCTACTAAAGCATCAGCAGCACAATGTTTTTCCAGCATTTCATCGCTGTGTGATGTTAATCCTGTCCACCTACATTTAGCCATGGTATTTTATGTACTTTTTTCTGGAAATCTGTTCATTGTTTTCATCCTCTGCAATTTTAATTCCAGTAAGAGCTTCTTGTTCTTATTACATAGCTCTCTATAGCTGCAGTGGTACAACAGCTTCCTGTGTGTGTGTGTGTGTGTGTGTGTGTGTGTGTGTGTTCGCAGATGATTGAGAACCCATCAGAGTGGGATATTATTAACACAGCTGAGTGGAGAGTGTTATCAAGCTGCCTCTACTGAAACCTACTGCATACTCCCCCCACACACACTCTTAACACAAACTAACACACTGGAGGCGGACTCACGTACGCACTTGTTTCTGCTTCCTCAGGAAAAACATGAGTTTTACAACACATCCTCTAAAGTCTCCGACCTTTATAATGTTCAGTTTTCTTCCGGGTGCTCTTCAGCTGTCAATAATCAGTAGTCTCTGCTTTTTTCATTGTATACATTACACTTTCTCTTTTGTTGGTCTCTGTCAGTCCTGAATCAACGTGTATGTGAGTGCGTGCTTGGGTGAATATCGTGAATTCTGAGTTTTATCTCACCAGCGAGAATCATCGCACCCACTCGCGTCCTAGCTGGCAAGAACATCAAAGAGACAGACAAGTGAAAAGCAAGACCAAGACTGGGATACATAGGGAGACTGAGGAAAGAGGCGTTCATTCAAGCCTGGTTTAAGTGTTGATTGGTGGAGCTTTTCCTGCTGAGAGAAGCACAGTTTTTATTCTGTGTCATGTGAAAAACATTTGTATCTCAGAAAGTAAACTTTTCAGGAATAGAAGAAAGGTACACATTTTACACAAGGGCTGTTTATTTAGGAAGATGCACTGCAAGTTGAAAGTTAACACATACCATCCCCTTCAGTGTTTTTTTTTTCTTTATTCTTTGTTTTCAGCATTGTACAATACAGAAATTATCAAGTAAAAAAAAAGGTGTTAAACAACTCAGAACATGTTTTATATTTTAGATTGTCCAGCGTAGCCACATTTAGCTTTGATGACACTTTTTACTTTTCACAGTTTTTAGTTCACAGGTACTGTATGACTTTTCGATTTTTCTTGTTAATTTGTGCCTTCTTGCCTTCTTGTTGTGCCTTAGACCAGGGCTGGGTCACGATTTTCAAGTGTTCGAATAGCCAAAAAATTATAAATAATCAATTGCTTACTGCAACTTTTGTGTCAATCTAAAAATATAAAGGTTATAAAAAAACCCGCCCATTGACTTCAACTTGCAAAGTATCACTTTATTTTACCTTAGCAACATTTCGGTGCTAGACCTTCATCAGGCAAACATTTCGAAGGTAAAATAAAGAGACAGTTACCAAGTTGAAGGCAGTGTGCGGGGGGTGTTACCTTTATATGTCGGTGTAATTCTTGCTCCTATGCACTTGTCTTGGAGAAACAGTTTTGTGAAGTTTTCTCTATTCTAAAAATAAACATTCACCAATGTTTTGTGCTGGCATCTGGTAGTAACATGGTAGGGACTGATTGCGTATATGATACACAACATGTGGTGAGAGAGCATGCCACTGCTGAAAGCAAAAAAGTATGCTGAAGTAGATGTTCAAAAGAAGTGTGTGGAGCACCTGTAGAAATGAATAAGCAACAGTGAATCACAGGGCAAACAATGCATCATAGATCTACCTCCGCCACACACAACGAAGCAGCAGAAGCGAAGTCCACAGGTCAGCATTTGATGAAGTTGTGCCATAACAAATTAAGATAAAGACAAACTATTATTGTGTGTTTCATAGGGAAGGAGATTACACACTCCCAGTCTGTGTTTAGTGCAAATGAGAAGACAGCATAGCGGTGTGTGTTTAGTGGCGGTGGCATATACGTGTGTGTTGGGTACCCATCCTTACTTTAGACCATTAGTTGTCTTGTGCAGAGGAAGGGTGGGTACAGAGCCAGTAGCCCTATTAGTGCTATTGTTTTGTTTTGTTTGGTTTGTAAAGGACAGTGTGCGCTTACATAAATCATTCGTAGAAATAAAAAGATGTGCGCACCAGATTTAGCAGAAAGCTAATTTCCATACATAGACTACAACTACTGGACAAATCCATTTTATGAAAAGACAGTACATCATTACTTTAAGATGCAGTATGGCATCACGTTGCATCAAGCCACAGTAAAACTGGTAGATAAAAACACTGCAAGAAAAATTACCAGGTTAAAAAAAGAATTAGCAGAAAACTATATAAATATAAATAAAAATGCAGACAAGATCAAGATATGTAGGAAATAATGTGCCAGAGTTCAGTATTGCATTATGTTGCTGCGCACTGTACTATGGTATGGTGCAAAAGAAATTCATTTCAGAAATTATTACTAATCAATCTGTAAAATCTCACAAACAATGTGTCTCCAAGTGCAGTTGCCAAGACTTCTGAGACACGTTAAGAAGTCAAGAAATGGAGCAATTTAACTCTTGAAGAGGCACATGTGAATTGAAAACTGTTCCAGGTACCTGAGTGTACAAAGCCATCATCAAAGCTAAATGTGTCTACTTTGGACAACCTAAAATATAAAACATGTTCTGGGTTGTTTAACACTTTTTGTTTACTACATAATTCAATATGTTCTCTCACCGTTTGGATGTCTTCAGTATTGGTGTACAATGTTGGAAATAATAAAAAGCTGAAGGAGAAGGTGTGTCCAAACCTTTGACTGCTAGTGTACATGAGCACTTCCTACAGAAAATTCTCTCAATGAGGTTATTCTAATTCTCCCTGTTGCCGAATGTGGTGACTCGCAGGAAAACTGTCCTTCGATATTAAGGCCTCATTTGTCATCTCCCTGATGAGTCCATGGATCAGTGCTGAGACCATCGTGGTTCTTGTCTTGATGGGGGCTTGTTCATGTTTACAAATCCACATGAATGCATACAAGGTCACAGGAATGACTGTGAGTTCTGTTAGATGGGAGATATTTCACAGCTGAGTCGATATGTGTGTAAATGTAACCTGATGCCCTGTTTGATAAAGATTATACTTCTGCTCCTCTGGAATGGACACTAAAAATAACCAGAGGGATTTGATCTGTGTTTAACAGCAAAATAGCTTGTGTGAAAAGGTTTAAGCTATGTATTAGCAGTTTAACCTCCTCTTTTGTTGACTGATAAAAGAAGTAATTTGTCACTTGTAGTTATTCCTTCAAGAGTTGCTTTAAACTGGATTATTTTGAATAGATTGTGCCCTGTTCACTTGCCTTTCTTATCACATGCTGCTGGAATAGAGTCACTCAGGTACACTCTCATTGAAGTATTTCCATGTTTTGCTGCTCTACACTTTTATTTTATTACATTTCTGAACAAAATTCAGACTGAGATGTACTTTATTAATCCTAAGCCTGAGAATAGTCTTGTTACAGCAGCATAAGTACAAGTAGTATAACAGAAGGAAATTAAAATACTGCAAGAACAGCAGTTTAGGAATTGTACAGGTGCAGGTTGGATTATTAAATTTACAAAATATATTGTAATCAACACAAAACGTCATAGCTAAACTGCACAACTGTCCAAAGATAGACACACACGTGTAGGTCATTGGTGCACTTTAGCTATATTCAAATGCGTCCACCAGTCTGTCCCAATTATTTTAAAACAAACACAATATCACAGCAACAGTCAGACAGAATGACGCAAAATTTGTTCATTTGGACCTAAGGATACATTGCAACAGTTTTCATAGTCAGAAGTCCAGACCACTATGACAAAAGAGACTTTTGGTTTATGCACCCTAACACTATTCCATAAGCTGATTGAAAGGGAGCAGACAGAAGAATAATCTTATGAAATCTGCCCATGTTGCCATAATTACTTCATAGAAGACATCATGTTAGTAACAAAAGCAAAAAATACAACAACTGCACAAATAAAACAAGCACACTGTCACAAGGGAGGAGGCAGACAACACTGCCGAGTCAGGTGAAAGTGAGTATATTTACAATGTGCAAAATAGTGAAAAGTGTCACACAAAGGGAAATGGTGAGGACGTCGGCTGAAGGAGGAACGGACACGAAGTGGGCGAGAGAAATCGGACAATCACGGTGATGGAGAACGCAGGCAGTCGGAATCTATGAATCCCCCCGCCCCCTTTACGTTCCACTCCAGGGGACCGACCTGGCTTGTCTGGATGAGTGTGGCAAAAGTCTCTGAGCAGCCCTGGATCCAGGATGTTAGCCCAGGATACCCAGGCTCTCTCCTCCGGACAATACCCCTCCCAGTCCACCAGGTACTGGAAACCCCGACCTCTCCGGCGCACATCCAAGATGAGATTGATGGTGAAGGTAGGGTGGTTGTAGATCATCCGAGGTGGTGGGGGTGCTGCGGATGGTGGGTTGAGTGGGCTGGTAGTGACGGGTTTCATTTGCGAAACGTGGAATACCGGATGGATCTTTATGGATGTGGGTAGTGACAGTTTGACAGCGGTAGGGTTGATGATGCTGTGGATGGAGAAGGGACCGATGAACCTAGGAGCCAGCTTACATGACTCCACCTGAAGAGGAACGTTCCGGGTCAACAACCACACCTGCTGGCCGGGTTGGTAATCAGGGGCCGGGGTTCGCAGATGATCGGCGATAAGCTGGTCCGGGCATCCCTCTAGGTCCGTCAACACCTCCTGAGGTGCACTTGGAAGGACGGCACTGCCAACTCCTCCTCCTCTTTGGGGAACAAGGGGGGTTGGTACCCGAGAGACGCCTCGAATGGTGACATACCTGTGGCGGCCGACACCTGTGAGTTGTGGGCGTATTCAACCCAGGGAAGATGTGCAGCCCATGACATCTGGTTTTGTGCGGCCACACATCTCAGGGCCGCCTCCAGTTCTTGGTTTAGCCGCTCTGCCTGGCTGTTGGTCTAGGGATGAAAGCCAGAGGGTAAACTGACCGCAGCCCCCAGGGAGCGACAAAAAACTTTCCAGACCTGAGAGATAAACTGGGGACCACGGTCAGACACAATGTCAGCAGGGATACCATGTATACGTTAAACATGAAGGGTGAGGAGATTGGCTGTTTCGGTAGCAGTGGGGAGGTTTTCGAGGGGGATGAAATGGGCTGCTTTAGAGAATCTGTCCACAACTGTTAGGATAACTGTTTTACCTGTTGACGGGGGAAGTCCAGTGATGAAATCGAGGGTGATGTGAAACCAAGGCCGACCGGAAACAGGAAGCGGTTGTAGTAGACCTGAGGGAGGTTGATTAGTGGTGTTGCCGCGGGCGCAGACAGAGCAGGCTCGAATGAAGTCCCGGACATCGTGGGTCATATTGGGCCATCAGAAACGCCTGCGCAGGAGTTGTTGAGTACGGTTCACCCCTGGATGACAGGCGAACCTGGAGGAACGGGCCCACCGGAGTACCTGGGACCGCGTAACCGCCGTCACGTAGACGCAGCACTCAGGACCTGTTCCCGGGTCCGGATCACCCCGCTGCACCCGCCTCACCGCCGTTTCCACCTCCCAGGTGACCGTGGCTATGATGCAGGACGGCGGAAATATGGGTTCGGGTTCAGAGGGACCCGCGTCCGGAATGAACTGGCAAGACAGGGCATCCGGCTTCAAGTTCCTGGAACCTGGCCTGTAGGAAACAATGAAGTTAAACCAATTGAAGAACAGTGACCAACATGCCTGACGAGGGTTCAGACGCTTAGCCTGCTGCAGGTAGCCGAGGTTTTTGTGGTCTGTCCAGTGGTCCATGGCCTCCAAGGCCAGTTTAATGGCCAGTAGCTCACGGTCACCGATGTTGTAGTTCCTCTCTGCAGGGGAGAGACGACGGGAGAAAAAGGCGCAGGGATGGACTTTCTGGTCCTCAGTCCGTTGGGAGAGGACGGCCCCCACTCCGGACTCCGAGGCATCCACCTCGAGTGGATGGAGACCAAACAAAGGGGACCTTGGGGGATGTGAGCTGAGTGAGCGGGAGAACGGTGGAGCTGAATTTTTTTTTATGAATTTTCGGTAGAAATTGGCGAACCCGAGGAACTGCTGCAGTTGATGGCGGTTGGATGGAGTGGGCCAATTGGCTACTGCCTTCACCTTTCCCGGGTCCGCTTGGATTTGCCCGGCACCTAAGACATGCCCAAGAAAGGTGATGGAGCTCTGATGAAATTTGCATTTCTCAGCTTTGATGAATAATTGATTCTCCAGCAAGCACTGGCGAACCAAACGGATGTGTTGGACGTGGTCATCAAGAGTCTTTGAAAGAATAAGAATGTCATCCAGATAAACAAAAATGAAATGGTTTAAATAATCGCGAAGCACGTCATTCATCAATGACTGGAAGACCGCGGGAGCATTGGTGAGGCCAAACAGCATCACCAAATACTCAAAATGTCCCAAGGATGTATTAAATGTGGTCTTCCATTCGTCCCCCTCTCTTATGCGGATTTGGTGATAGGCATTTCTTAAGTCCAGCTTTGAAAAAACCGTGGCGCCCTGTAACAGTGAGAAGTGGGAGGGGGTATTTGGTATTTACAGTTATGTTGTTGAGTCAGCCATAGTCGATGCAGGGCCGCCGAGGAGAACCGTCTTTTTTAGCCACGAAAAAGAACCCCGCAGCCACCGGGGAGCTGGAGGGGTGAATATGACCGTTAGCTAAGGAGTCATTTATATACTAGTCCATCGCCTTCCTCTCTGGCCGGGACAGATTGTACAGGCGGGCCAGAGGGGAGGTGAGCGTCTGGAATTAAATCGATCGCACAGTCATACGGTCGATAGGGAGGCAACCCGGTGGCGCGTTTCTTGCTAAACACCTCCGATAGATCGTGATAACAATCTGGGATGGCAGACAAATCTATCGGAGGAGGTTCTTTTTCTGATGGGGGTCTGGGGACTATCGCGGACCGGAGGCATTGTGCGAGACAAAATGGGCTCCAAGAGAGAATTTTATTGAGTCGCCAATCGATGTGGGGGTTGTGAGTTTGGAGCCAGGGAAAACCCAATAACAAAGGGGTGTGAGGGGACGAGATGACCTTCAATGTGATACTTTCAGAATGGTTACTGGAAATAACAATGGTTACAGGATTAATGATGTGTGTAATACGATTGAGCATGCTGCCGTCGATGGCCTCAGCGGACAGGGGAACCACTAAAGGGGTGAAAGGTAGGTTGAGCTGTTTTGCCAGAGTCTCATCAATGAAGTTGTCATCGGAGCCAGAATCGATCAAAACTGGGATAGAGACGGACGTATGAGAGGAAACTTTAGTGGCGGGAAGAGAAGACCTGGGGCAAGATGCATCGTGTGACCCCCGGCTCACCGAGACCCCCAGGACTACCAGTGAGCCCGACCTTTTGGCCGCACCGAGCAGTCAGTGATCCGATGGCCGGTGACCCCACAATACAAGCACTCACGCAGCCTGATCCGTCGCTACCGCTCCTCAGTCGAGAGGCACGTCCTACCCAACTGCACCGGCTCCTCCGGACCCATAGAAGGCAAAGGGGGCTCATAGAAAAATTGCTAGCGGTGCCAGGGCGGATCCAGGGCTGCGGGGAACCCTCTGCCGATTGTCCAGACGAATAGTCAGGTCAATCAGGTCGTCCCGATTTCTTAGGGGGCTCTTTACATCCCAGTTCATCTTTCAGTGCCTCACTCAGACCTTATAATAAACTCCTTTCAGAGCCTTATCATTCCACCCAGCACCCACTGCTATCGTCCGAAACTCGACCGAGTATTCGGCCGCACTGCGGCTTCCCTGAACCAGGTTCAGGAGACGAGCTGATGCAGAACCGGAATGGTCAGGGTGGTCAAAAATTTGTTGAAACTTATGTTCAAACGGATCGTAGGTCTGAGTGAGCAGCGTTCCCCGTGCCCCTTCTGCTTCTGCCCAGTCCAACGCCTTACTCCAAAGCAGCCCCATGGTGTAAAGAATCTGGGATTCCTCACTGTGGAATGACAGCGGACGCTGACGGAACACATGCCGCCACTGGAGCAGAAATCCACGGCAACGACAGAGATCACCAGAATAGAGCTCTGGATCGGTCATAGGTGCGTCTCGTTGCCCTTCAGTGTTCCTCGATGGCGCCTTGGTAAGAACGGGCTGAGGGGTCGGCGAAGGCGCTGAAGCAGAGAGCTGGTTAGCCATAGCAGTCACCTGAGTGACAATCATGGAAACTGGGGGCAGGATCTCATCACGGAACTGGGAGAAGTCTCGAAGGAGGTGCTCATGTTGACCCAGGCGAGCCTCCTGGGTCCGGAGTGAGTCCAGAATGGCGCGTGACTCGGCAGGATCCATTATTGGCCAGTCCGATCTGTCACAAGGGAGGAGGCGGACAACACTGCCGAATCAGGTGAAAGTGAGTTTATTTACAATGTGCAAAATAGTGAAAAGTGTCACACAAAGGGAAATGATGAGGACGTCGGCTGAAGGAGGGATGGACACGAAGTGGGCGAGAGGAATTGGACATACACGGCGACGGAGAACCCAGGCAGTCGGAATCGATGAAACTCCATGGGAGGAGAGCGGAGGAAGCAGGCGGCTGGATGGAACCGATGACTGTGGACGAAGGAGAGAACAGGTAAGTAAACGTACATGGATTTAACAGGAAGATATCAAGCGTGGACTTTATACCACTAAATGAAAGCGGTCGGACTGGCGCATGCTGGCTGGCAGAACCCGGAATAAATACTGAGGTGGTTGATTGAGATGAGAAACAGCTGTGGTCCCCAGTCTGTCATCAGCACACCTGCAAAAGATAAGGGGAGAAGCACGAACACACAGACACACCACCAGAGGGTGCCAAAGCAACGGATTGGGACACACACTCAAGAAAAAACTCAATCGCAGTCAATGAAATGTGTTTGAATTTTTTGAGCTGACTTTGGACACAGTAGCGTAGTGTGTACTGATGACCGACCCAACTGCAAACACGTGCTGCCAACAGCCAATAAGAAAGAGTAGACGGGCCACAGGAAATCGCGTCAGATGATGAAGATGACAGAAAATAGTGGGAATTTCAAAATGATGACCCCAGTCATGTACCATGTGATCCCTCATCAGGTGCAGTGTTAAATGTGTGATCTCCAGTCTTTCAGTCGTCGTAAAGCGATCTGCTGAAACCAGTCGGTTAGTGTGAACTCCAAGTCTTTTCACATTCTGTCCCGACTGTCAGTCGTGTAGTGTGTCTCCAGTTTTAGCCGAATTGTTCCATGGATTGACTCTTCTGACAGAGATGCAGTGCTCCATCAGTTCAGTCCTTAATTGTTTTTTAAAAAAATATTTCTGTTCCTTTTAATTTGTAGTAGCTTAGTGTTTTTTCACATCTTTTGTGAATACTGTTTGCTAGTGTTTTACGTGAGCTTTAAACAATTTATCAACCTCAACTCATGAAATGTCAACAATTTTGGCTGAAACAATAATGGATTTGTTGCATCTCTATATTTGTTGCATCTCCATATTTTCCACTGATTATTCTTATGGCTCATTTTTGTAAAATGACAATGGACTGAATATGGGTTTTACATGCATTTCCCCAGACTTTAGCATTTTTTCATACTGTATGTTTTAGCTCGAAAATGTTATTCAACTGATGCAGAGGAGCTTCTCATTTGCTCTTTTTTCCATCAGTAGATTTTTTTTCTTCCTTGATGGCATGGGCACATTCCAAGATGACAATGCCATTAATCACGGGGCTCAGCAGAGTGATTCACGAATCACAAGACAAAATTTTCACACATGGATTAGCCTCCACAGAGTGCAGACCTTAACCCTGTTGAGAACACTTGGGATCTGGTTGAGAGGACTTTACATAGAGCTTCATCTCTCCCAATGCAATGTGATCAAACTAAAAACAGTCCAACAAAATATTGCTGTGTCACTTTCTTTGGACAGGCAGTTTATGTTGCAGTATCCAAGTAAGGTGAGTGACATTGTGAATCTCTGTCAGGGGATGTCACAAATCACTATTAAATCTGCATTCACTCTCTCCATATGCTACTTTTATGTGACTGGTGGGTGGTAATTTCCAACTGTGCTTAAGTCAGATTCATCATATCAAGAACTGTTTTTGTTTTTTTTCTCGAAGCGTGTTCCTCCTGAAGATATTTTATGAGCTGCTGAGCTTTAAACTTCCCACAGAGCCCTCAGCTCCTCTGCAAAGAGTGTTCATAGCTGGGAGGCAGAGCAGATAGACAGGTGATGGCTGAGATATTGGTGTTTGTGTGTGTGTGTGTGTGTGTGTGTGTGTGTGTGTGTGTGTGTAGTGTATGACTGTGGATGTGTGCATAGAAAATACAAGATGAGAAGCGTTTCTGTTGGTTATTTATCTTCCAAGCTGTTCGCTGGACAGAGCTGTCAGCAGCTTGTACAGCTGTGTGTGTGTTGGGGGGTGTGTGTGTGTGTGTGTGTGTGTGCATGTCAGTCAGAGGAACAGCACACAAATTGGATAATATGTTTATTGAACCATTCATCTGACACTATTCATTTTGTTAGTGCATCTACCTGCTGATTTGCAGCTCTGACCTGAGTACTAAAGCAGATAGAGTGGACCATGAATACAAGAGCTATTGGAGTGTTTATTTCTTTATTCTTAGATTTATAATGGTTTTGACTGTGGGTTTTGTAATGGCATCTGGTAGCTAAATTTATTAGTCACCGAACGCTGTGTAACTTTGTGTTGTAAGTGCACTATATAGTGAGAAAAGCGTTGTAGATGACTACAATTAGCAGTAGTCATTGTTTTAGTTAATCAGTTTATTTCTGATTAGAGATGTTGGAACTAGTTGTGGTGTCAACTCATTATCTGAAAACTTACGGGCACAAGTTTTAGCTAAATGCAAAGCAATGGTGGGAACCTATTCTTAAGCAAGAGTATTACAACGAAACCTACCTGATGTGTGTTACAGAACCAGCTGTCCCTGTCAGATTAATTAACAAATAACTGAATTAAGATCTGTGGAAAGGGCACATGATATACAGTGTTATGAAAAAGTGTTTACCCCCTTCCTGTTTTTTTACTTTTTTGTATATTTGTCACAA
The DNA here is from genome assembly GCA_029823295.1 of Pseudamia nigra. Lineage (NCBI taxonomy): Eukaryota > Metazoa > Chordata > Actinopteri > Kurtiformes > Apogonidae > Pseudamia > Pseudamia nigra. Next base: position 22,234 of record JAQQAE010001457.1, read on the forward strand.
ATGTTTCAGATCATCTAACAAGTTTAAATATTAGACAAAGAGAACACAAGATAACAAAGGATGGAGTTTTTAAATTAAGGTTTTTATTTTTAAGGAGAAAAAATCCAATCCTACTTGGTCCCGTGTGGAAAAAGTGCTTGAAATAAGCAAATCTTCAGCATCGCTGTGTGTTGATGTTTGATTGTGAATAACAAGGTTCTGGATCTGACCTGGGGATAAAGAATCTCCGTAAATATAATGTATGACACTTTAACAAATTCCACATTCTGAAGTTTTTTGAGATGTTTATTCCTCATGTGCTTGTTTTTATTAGTATTTCTACTTGAGTCGTTGTAATTATGAAGTAACACTACAAGAAAAATGGATCACATGGATCTTCACAGTATGGAACCTTTACAATTCAAAAATCTCAGTTTTATACACAGCAAATGGCAAACACAGTGGCTCAAATGTGTCCATTCACGCCATCTCTGCTACATCCTGTCTTGTCGCCATAGCAACTGCTGACAACCGGCAGTCACCGTCGTCATGGAAACAGCGTGACAGGCTCATAAAGAGGAATACAGTAGAAGAGATGTTAAAGCAATAATGGAAACAGCAGAGTAGGATAGAATAGCACAGCGGTACAGAACGAGACTTTTAGAGGGGAATTGAGTATGTGGGACTTATTTTTCATCTTTAAGACATATACAGTACTAGTCAAAATTTTGGAAACACATTTTCCTTCAGTGGTTTTTCTTTATTTGGATTATTTTCAGCATTGTACGTTGTCACTGAAGACATCCTAAACTGTGACAGAACATGTACTGAATCCTAATCCGTGTTTGTTCATTCCATTTTCTATTTAAAACAAACAAACAAAACAACAAACAAAAAACCCAACACATAACGACTTATTTTTTGATTATTTGATTTTCAGTATTCCAACACTGGACGTGACGCGGAAGTGCCTCTTACTAACCCACAAAGAAGAGCAAAGGAAGCCAGCGAATTTGGAAAAATACACAGCATCGGCAGCTGTCAAAATTGAACGTGGCTCAAAGAGGCCATAACTTATAGGATGCTGCGCATGTGCTCATCATAAGGGCATTTCATCCACATGGAGCTGGCTTTTTGGGAGTCTGAAAAGGTTAATTGAAACCGGGTCCCACAGTGAACAAATCTCAAAATGGTTTTTGTTTGTGTTTTTGTGTTTCCAACCCATGTGCATCTTTTCTGAAACAATGGCACCATAGCCCCGTGCACTAACCCCTGCCAACAATAGCAACAAAGCAGATTAGAATGTTGTGTTCTTGCTGCAGAAGCAACTGAGCTTGTTATGGCTTTTATAGCAAAATCTTTTGATCCTCTACTACCACAATGAGCAACAAGTGGACATGGAGAACAGCATATTCAACATATTCTTAGTTTGTTTACATCACTCGAGTTTGATGCTAATGCTCCAGGTTTCCTTTTCTGTTTTTGGTGCATTTCTGTGGCAGCATTACAGCACCACTTACAAACTTTCTTAAAACAAAAAGAAATGGATCATTTTTGTGTCTGAAAGTGGGAAAACACATGGTTTTGACAGACTTGCATGTGTTAGGGATTCCAAAATGGTTAGAGACGTCATGGGAGATGTTAGGAGCTTCTTTAACCAGCGTCAATACAGAAGTCGAATTGGCGCGAATCTTTTCAGTAGGTGAGTAAGAGTGTATTCACACCTGAAAAACTAAGCACACCAGCAGCTGTTGATACGTGGTTGTTGTTTTTCCCACGGGGCAAGAATATAGAGGAAACTCTTCCTCCTTCCAGAGATGATTTCTGACCAATCATGCTCCTGGCATTTGTTTATAAGTTTGGACCACTACAGACTAATACCATGTGAACACAAATGACCTAAAGGACAATTACAACATATGTATCATTTTCCCCTCTGAATCGGAACAAAGCAAACGAGCCACAAGTGTGAATGCATGCTAAGTCATGATCACACTAGTTGTAGTAGCATTAACAGAGCTACTGACGCTGTCCCCATCCTTCTTCTGCACAAGACAAATGATGGTATAAAGCACATTAAGAAGGCAGGAAACAGCACAAATTAATTAAATTCAATTTTATTTGTATAGCGGCAATCATAATCAACCATTATCTCTAGGCGCAAAACCATTCCAGGTGACTACCTCATGAATCTGGTCAGAGATGTGCAAAGCTGTCATCAATGCTAAAAATGGCAAGTCTGGACAATCAAAAATATAAAACATGGTCCAGGTTGCTTAATGTACAATGCTGAAAATAATAATATTAAAGAAAAGCCACTGAAGGTAGTGTGTTGGATTACCAAATAAGCAAAATTTAATCTATTTTGTAACTCATGGAAACAGCTTAGAGTATCTCATATGCATACTGTTTGGCAGGTAAATGTGTTAACGGATGATAAATTAAAATAATGAGAGAAGTCAGAAAGAAAGATTAGTATTTTCCATCAGGGCTTGAACTCGCCCTCTGCATCAGACCTCGCTTCCTGCTCCATTCATTTCTCTCCTTCATCTCCTTCCTGCCCTTTTTTCCACTCTTAACTTGCCTCCACCTCAGAAAAGCTTTTAGATGATTAAAAACAACAGAGCTGGTTTTTATGGCTATTGTTCACTTTTACCCTCTCGGTGTAAGTGCTGATTGCATCTTGAATTATGGTCCGCTAGGTTTTTTCGCTCTTGGGCAGCATTTCTTATCAGGTCTGAGCTATAGAGAAAGAAGCGGGATTTGGACATGAAAACAAAGTAGATCTACCTGATAATTTTATTTTACTAATCAACAGCCACAAAAATGAAATGGCAAACATAAATAGCAGCCAGTGCAACGTGAAGAAAACACTGAAAAAAAAGTCTTATGTTTAAGAGAGGGAGCAAGTGTTGAGTTTTAAATATATCTTGTAATTCTGTGGTCAATGCAATCATCACAATTCCCCATTGTAATCACTTATTTAGATTTTTCAGGCAAGAAAATCATTGAGAGTGACCCTTACTTATAATGATGCCATGATTGCACCATGTACTGACCTCTACAGTACAGTTGCAAAAAATTATTTCCATTGCCGATGTATTGTCAATGTAGTTATTGTTTGCTGTAAAATGATGAGAAAATGATGAAAAGGTGTTTGCAAAAGCCCAAGAGGATATATATCCTTGAATGTCCTTTTTGGTTACAAAGATGAAGATGACTTTG
>JAQQAE010001458.1:0-25434 GCA_029823295.1 Pseudamia nigra
TCAAGAAAATTAATTTTTTTAAAAATAAATAATTAAGAAAATTTGTTTTAAAAAGCACAACACAATCAAGAAAGTAAATTTTAAAAAACAAAATAATTGAGAAAATTTGTAAAAAAAATACATAAAATAATCAAGAAAATAAATTTTAAAAAACTAAATAACTAAGAAAATGCTAATTTCATTCGTTAGTAATTAATTTTTATTCTGTAAAATGAGCAAGAAGCAAATATATTTATAATCTGTTCCAAAAAACACAAAAAACAAAAACACAAAAAACATATAGACACTCGACTAAAATGACTTATTTTACATTGAAACCCTAACGCTATATTTTTGTTCTAATTTAAACTTGTGTAACTAAAGTAAATTCCACCTGCTTAGTAGAACTTAACAGAACCTCTGATGACCATGTTTTGGCTTTTTTACACTTGGTTAATTGTTTTCATCAGTAACTAACATAATTCGTTTCAAAATGTGTAAAGACTTATACTTTTACATTTAAAGTGACTTTGAAGCGGTAAATAAAAAATAAAGAAGAAAATAATTAAAATTCACACTAAACTGACACAAGTGCCTTTTATACTGTATTTTAATGACTCTTCCGCTTAAATGTAATTTAACCTACATAAGAACTAAGATGTATCTTATTTTAACTAATTTAAAGAATAAAAATAAGTAAGGATGAACACAACCATTCAGAAAATGAACGATTATTAACGCAGAATAAATAATAAAAATATTCCCTAACCCGTGGACCCTGAGTTTGGCATCAGTGGGACGTTCAGCCCCTCCAGTGCCGTCCAAACGTGTTACAGTACATACAACCATGGTCGTGGACATGGCATGGCGATTTTCAGACAAAGCATCTGTGTTGAGCAGACAGTTCAGCAGCAGCAGCAGCACCTCCCCTCTGTTTGAATGTAGAGCTGGAGCCCAGCTGCATTCCTAATATGGACTGGAATCCCGAGATATTGCCATGCTGTCGAGATAGTCGACGCAACAAAGGGCACTAGTTATGGGTGGAAGAACTGTGTTTTGTTTTTTTTTTATTTAAAGGGCATTTTCAGTAGGTATGAATAATCGTAGTAAAATTATCCCCATTAATACTTCTTGCTGTGTCTTAAAGCTGCCTTTCCTAAATTAAGCCTGTGATCCAAAATGGATCTTGTGGAACCTGTTCAATATTTTATTCATTTTTGTTCCTTTGTTTGATTTTCAAAAGCATGGTTAGTCCATTTTTGTGATGTTTTTTTTGTCCCGTTTTGGTTGATTATCGCTCATTTCATGTTGTTTTATTCCTTTGAAAATAAAGAAGGAAATGAATGAAATAGTCAACATGAACTAAAATGAACATTCATATATATAGTACAGTAGCTACATTTTATACTGGAGGTTTTCGGTTTTGGTCATTTACTTGATCATTAAAATTTTTTTTTGTCCCCTTTTGTTCATTTCTTTAAAATTTTTGTTCATTTCAGATCATTTTTATTCATTTGTGGATTGTTTTGTTCATTTTCTTAAATATTTAGTGTGTGTCTGTTTACTTTTTGTTTTTTTTTGTTCACTTTCATGATTGTCTTTACATTTTACTAATTATTTTGTTCACTATCTTGATTATTTTCTTAATTTTTGTTGGTTTTTTGAGTATTTTGTCTATTTTTACGCATTTTCTTAACAATTTTGTTCATTTTCATTCATTTTCCTTATTATTTGGTTCATTTTGCTGGATATTTTCTTCATTTTTGTTTATTTTTCATGATTATTTGGGATTTGTTACTCATTTTGCAACTTATTTTTTTTTAGATTGTTTATTTTATTGTTTTGTTGCTCTTTTTTCATTGTGTTCATTATTTTTCTTGTTTATATTTATTGTTTTTCGTAATTTTTCTGGTTTGTTTTGATTTTGTGCATTTTCTTGGTCAATTTCTGAATTAGTTTGTTTATTTATGCTCATTATTGTGATTTTTTTAAAAATATTTTCTTGAGTATTCTGTTTATTTTTTACTACTTTTCTTAATTGTTTTTCATTCACTTTCTTGATTATTTTGTTCATTTTGTTGCTTACGTTCTTTACTTTTGTTAATTTTTCTTGAATATATGATGTATCTTTACTTCTTTTGTTGCTTATTTTTGCTAAGTTTGTTTATTTAATTGTTTTGTTGATCAAGTTTGTTCATATTTTTCATTGTTTTTGTTCAACTATTTTATTAGTTTTGCATATTTTTTCTAGTTATTTGGTTAAACTTGGTGCATTTTTTGGTTACTTTGTTTGTTTTCTTATTTTTCTCTATTATTTTGTTCATTTTTCTGCATTTTCTCAAACATTTTGTCCATTTTAATTTATTTTGTCAATTATTTTATTCATTGTTAATCATCTTCTGTATTTTGATATTTTTGAATTCATTTTCTTCATTATTTTGCTCAATTTTATAATTCATTTTCTGTTATTTTGTTCATTTTTATTCTTTTTATTATATTTTGATTTTGTTTATTATTTTTTCCATTTTTCATTCATTTTCGTGTTTATTTTGTTTATTTTTACACATTTTCTCAAACATTTTGTCCATTTTAATTAATTTTGTCAATTATTATATTCATTGATAATCATCTGTTTTTTGTTATTTTTGAATTCATTTTCTTGATTATTTCGCTCATTTTTATAATTCATTTTCTCAGTTATTTTATTCTTTTTTTACTCCTTTTGTCATTGTTTTTACTTTATTATTTTATCCATATTTCATTCATTTTTGTGATTATTTTGTTCATTTTTGTGATTATATTCTTGATTATTTTGTTCCTTTTTGCTCCTTTTGTCATTGTGTTTTTATTTTATTAATTTTTCATTCATTTTCTTGTTTATGTTGTTCATTTTCTCAATTCTTTGGTTCCTTTTTACATTTTTTGTCATTATGTTTTTATTTTATTCTTTTGTTTTTTATTTTTCATTCATTTTCTCAATTATTTTGTTCCTTTTTGCGTCTTTTGCCATTGTGTTTTTATTTTGTTCATTTTTACTCATTTTCTTAATTACTCTGAGTTGCCGCGTGCTTTAAAGTTCAGTGTAAATTCGTGTGAAGTCGTCGCTCTCTTTTACGCACCAACATCTTGGCGCTGTTTTGTCACTCACATCCAGTTTTGACTGGTTTAAACTAGTCCACGGAGCATGCGCACTTGGTGTAAACAGGAAGAAACGACTAAAACCAGGTCATATCGACCATTAAGAGACGAATATGATCGAGTTAAAACGAACGAACGCATCGTTTATCTTCACGTATTAGCCAACAAAAAACATGTGCATTTGTACGTGACAGCAGCTTCAACAAGGACGAGGCGCAACATCCCGGTGCATTTTGGCAGACCTGCTAACGCGCTACGCCAGCTAACGACAGACGACCGGTGACGCGGTTCGTCTCCCCGTAGGCTTCACTTTGCGAATTTGCCCGTAAATCCTCACGTGTGAACACAGTTGTGTCCCTGCTGGCTTCGCCTAAGCTTGGTGACATAATACAGACGTGAATCGCTCACAATGGTTCAAAAAGACAAGACGTTAGAGACGCCTCAAGTGGACGGTGAGCCGAGCCCCAGCCCAGTCTCCGGAGAGGCTTGTGCCGAGGCCCCAGGATCGGTTGACGAATCCGTTATTGGAGTAGAACCGTCGGGCCACAGGAAATTTATCAGCGGAGTCGTGGAAGGTAATCGATCAAAAATAGTTATATTTCACTTTGACGCGTATTTCTTTGATAAATGGAGCACAAAGGCGCTGCTGCAGCCTTGCGTCTAAAGCGTTAAGGTAGCAGGGGGGGAATGCTAATTTTATTCGTTAGTAATTAATTTTTATTCTGTAAAACGAGCAAGAAGCAAATATATTTATAATCTGTTCCAAAAAACGCCCTATGACGGATGAACTGATAGAAATCATAATGTTTAAGAGTCATTTCTTAATTGCATTTGTGAATGATTTTAAAATGATCATGTCCTGACTCGTTATACATCTTGTGTTAGATACAGAGCTGTCAAACGATTAAATTTTTTAATCTGATTACCGTAATCACAGGGTCACTAGATTAATTTCGATTAATCACATTCCATTTTGTGGGAGCAAAAACACTCATGATAGAAGGTGATACAGACACTCGACTAAAATTACTTATTTTACATTGAAACCCCAACGCTATATTTTTGTTCTAACTTTAAATTTGTGTAACTAGAGTGTGAATGGTTGTCTGTCTCTATGTGTCAGCCCTGCGATGAACTGGCGACTCATCCAGGGTGTACCCTGCCTTCACTCAAGGCAGCTGGGATAGGCTCCAGCACCCCCCCCCCGCGACCCTCACGAGGATTAAGGGGTAGAAAATGGATGGATGGAGTAAATTCCACCTGCTTTGTAGAACTTAACAGAACCTCTGATGACCATGTTTTTTGCTTTTTTACACTTGGTTCATTGTTTTCATCAGTAACTAACGTAATTTGTTTCAAAATGTGTAAAGACTTACACTTTTACATTTAAATTGACTTTGAAGCGGTAAATAAAGTTGTCAAATGGACCAGAAGATTTCATGACTTTTTCCTTGATGTATGAGTTATTGTGCGTTAATTGCGTTAATGTGCAAAAAAATGAATGTGATTAATGATGTAAATGGATTAATCCAGATTAACGCATTCATTTTGACAGCCCTAGTTAGATATTTAAGAATTTTTAGACATTTGATTAGCTTATGGTATAACTTAACCATACATTTTGAGCATAAACAATAATAGCTTAAAAGACTCATCAAGGCAAATTAACCATTCATAGCATAAATAAGCTCAGTATGCAGGAGATGACAACACAGCAGGCCTTGAATGGAAACTAACCTATGTCGCTTGCTGATGCAGGCTTCTATGGCCGGCCCTGGACAATGGAACAGAGGAAAGAGTTGTTCCGGAGGTACGCTGCAATATATGTATTATTTAACATGAATGATTATCACATGGCATTAAGTAGGTCATTGCTAGAGGATGTGAGTTGACTTTGTGCCGTCGTATTCCACAGGCAGCAGAAATGGGGACTGAATACGTACTTGTACGCACCCAAAGACGATTACAAACACAGAATGTTCTGGAGGGAGCTGTACTCGGTCGAAGAAGCTGGTGACTGATTTATGAATTCTCAGCAAATCCTGTGATAAATTTTGTTTTGTTTTGTTTTTTTCTCACAGCCATGACGTTAGATTTCATACAAATAAGGGGTGACATTTAAAAATCTTGTGTAAGTTTTAATGACTGAATTTTTTTTTTTCCCTTAGAGCAACTCATGACCCTCATCGGGGCTGCAAAAGAGCATGGGGTAGAGTTTATCTATGCCATTTCCCCTGGACTTGACATCACCTTCTCCAATCAGAAAGAAGTATCTGCCCTCAAGAGGAAACTGGATCAGGCATGTCAACTTTTTCGTGCCCCACAGAACAAGGAATGACCTGTCTGTCAGTGCAGCCATTTTGCTAAATGTTCTTTGCTTCTCCATTTCCTTTTTTCTTAGGTTTCTCACTTTGGCTGCAAGTCATTTGCCTTACTTTTTGATGATATTGACCACAACATGTGCCCTGCTGATAAAGAGGTCTTCAGCTCATTTGCACACGCTCAGGTTTCCATCACCAATGAAATGTATCAGTACCTTGGAGAGCCTGAAACCTTCCTCTTCTGCCCCACAGGTAGCTAATAGATCTGTCTCAGTCCTTTGTCCAAAAATGTGTCACAGTGCTTCTCAAAAATGTCCGACCTAGAGAACAACAAATGTGGTTTCTCTACAAAATATTCCATGAAATGACTAAAATAATTAACAACATGAGAAGTACAATTAATAAGTGAGCAAAGTATTTAATGATTTATTTAGTTCCATGAGCTAATTTGAGCCCTGACCTTTTGTTTGAAAAAGGCAGATCTATAAATAATAGAATAATGAATGTGTTCCTGGTGACTTCATTGTTAATCTGATGAGAGAATGCAACGAGTGTTCAAAGCTGAATGTGGATACTTCGGACAATCTAAAATATAAAAACATAGTCTGGGTTGTTTAACATGTGTTCTTCCATAGGTTTGATGTCTACATTGTTGACTGGTGTATGTACTCACTGTTTGTGGATTTTTGTGTCCTTACATGCAGAGTACTGTGGAACCTTCTGCTACCCAAGTGTCTCTCAGTCCCCCTACCTCCACACTGTAGGAGAAAAGCTCCTGCCTGGCATTGATGTGCTGTGGACTGGTGAGTTGATCTCTGTCAAAGCAAAATTCAGTAACAATTCTTAACAAGAGAAAGAGTTGGATTTGGTTTTTTTGTTTATTTGTTTCTCTTGCAGGCCCCAAAGTAGTGTCTAAGGATATCCCAGTCGAGTCTATTGAGGAGGTGTCTAAAATCCTGAGGAGAGCCCCTGTGATCTGGGACAACATTCACGCTAATGATTATGACCAGAAGAGGCTTTTCTTGGGTCCGTACAAGGGGCGTTCCACAGAGCTCATCCCCAGACTGAAGGGAGTCCTCACCAACCCTAACTGCGAGTTTGAGTCTAACTTCGTAGCCATCCACACACTGGCCACATGGTACAAGTCTAACATGAACGGGGTTCGCAAAGATATAGTCATGAGTAAGTATAAATGACAGATTTTCCTGTTGTGTAAATGTTGTGTTTGTATCTTTTAAGTTGATGTGGTTAGATTGTTTCATGTTTCTTCTGGAAGATCCAGTGCTGCCATGTTGCTCACTTTCTCTTGTTGTCTTTTACCAGCGGATGGTGAAGACAGCACAGTGTCCATCCAGATCAAGTTAGAGAATGAGGGCAGTGATGAAGAACTAGAGACTGATATGCTCTACAGCCCACAACTCGCTCTAAAACTGGCTCTCACAGAGTGGCTTGGGGAATTTGGTGTGCCTCATCAATACAACAGTAAGCTTTTGATGTGTTAGCTGTTATATTTCTACGCCAGTGTATGATCTTGGTGATGTAGGCAGTTTAATGTCCGATTGATTCAGTAAGTTTGTCTTTCAGGCCGACAGGTGCCTCAGAGCGGTGCCAAAAGCACAGCTATCGACGTGTCATCCATGGCTGCTCCTTCGCTCTGCTCGTCCACGACCGTCACAACTGTATTTCAGCAGCCAATCATGTCTCCTGCCATGCCTCCTCTGTGTCTGGACCCACTCTCACATCCTTTGGCGAAGAGAACTCAGGAGGACGAGGAGGTGAAGTACAGTACACTAATACGTCACAGAACTGTTTCAGTGAGTCCGTGTACTATACATGTCATAGATAAGACTCCAGAATATTTTACGTTTCAGACATTTAGAGTGTGACTTGTTGGACACTAATTCAGGGTTTCTGTGGGTCTTTTAAAAATAGTAAAATGTAATCATATTTATACTTTATGTACAAATTTAAAAGCTGAATGTAATGCTGGCTAAAAACCTGTTAAAAATAAGCCATTTTGAATCGGAACATGCTCATAGTCAGAGTCAAAAGTGAAGCCGGAAAACAAAATGAAGAGCATCGCAAGTCTGTCCCCAGAAGTTTGACATGTAGAAATGTAGAGAAAGGTCTGAAACTGCAGTAAAAAGTTTTTAAATTTAACTTGATGAAACCTGCAGAAGTCCTGTATGAGCTTTGTGGTTCTTCATGGTTGTAAAACTTTAGAACTGCTATTTTTTTGTGGGGTTTTTTTTTTTATTACTTTCCTGTCGAGTTTTATATGTATTTTTATATTGTGTCTGTGTCTTCAGGTGGAGGTTGAAAAAAAGGATTCTGATGAAGAGCCCATGGAGATGGTGGTCGAGAAACAAGATGAACCAGAGCCAGAAGCAGAGGCCGACCCAGAGGACAAGCATGTTGTTCCGGTGTTAGCCGACAAAATGACTGAGGACCTGAAGCCCATGGATACAGACAAAGAAAGCTTGGCAGAGTCGAAATCCCCTGAAGAGTCTATCCAGGAGGACTCTGGGAGCGATATCGCCCCCATGCAGACTGACGACCAGCTCAAACAGGTGCCACAGACATTTGTTTTTTTTAACATTATTATTATTAATATTATTGTTTACTGTATATGGGTAGCTGTGGATACGGAGGTAGAGCGAGTCATCTAATAAGCAGAGGATTGGAGGTTCAAACCCTGCTCGATCCCAGTCCCTGAGCGAGACACTTCACCCATCTTGTCTTGTATGAATGTGGATGAGTGTTTGGTGGTCGGGGGGGGGGCATTGGTGTGGACTGGGAACCACCAGTGTGTGACTGTGGAGTAAATGACTTTACTCAGTGTAAAGAGCCTTAGGTGTCTTGAAAAGTGCGATGTTGTTGTTTATTATTATGGATCTGACTGAAGACCAAAATGAAAAAAAAACCCTTGAAAGTCACCTTGCTCCTGGTTTGTTCCCACAGGATGTGTTTGTGCCTGGTCCCGATGAGAAGCCCCTGTTTACAGCCGAACCTCTCACGCTGGAGGACCTGAGTTTGCTGGCAGAGCTCTTCTACCTGCCTTATGAACATGGACCCAAAGCCATGCAGATGCTGAAAGAGTTCAACTGGCTGAGAGCCAACAGCAGTGTTGTCAGTGTAAACTGCAAGAGGAAGGAAGCTGAGAAGGTGAGTTAATATGTTAAAGTAATGATAACACATTGACACGCAGCTGTACAAAGTCGCTCATTATTTACTGCTGTTTGCTTCAAAACAAAATGGTGGATGTGCACTACCACTACTGACCATTGGGTGGTGTGATTATGACATGGAAGGGGTTGCACTGTTTAAACCATGCAAAATGACTTCCAGTCTTAATACTGATTTTTTTTTTTTTTTTTTTTTTTTCCCCCCCATGTTAAATCATTGTGTCCTACAGGTGGCGGAATGGCAAACGAGGGCGGAAAAGTTTGAGGAGATGTGCTGCTCAGTCATCCACATGTTCACACGTCTGTCCAATTCAGCCAACAGAACCATCCTGTACGATCTCTACCCCTACATCTGGGACATCAAGAGCATAATTTCTATGGTCAAGTCTTTTGTCCAGTGGCTAGGTATGTATGATGGGGCCCAGAAAGGTCTTAAACATTGAACGTTAGCATAGCCACAGTGTGATCAGTTATATCTTTATTTTTGATTCTACAAGGTATATTTTTTAACAGAAATCACTCAGAACATTTAAATGGCAAACACTTTTTTGACTATGTCTGTTTACTTTTCAGTACAGACTGATGTAGTTTAATGATGCAAGTTAATAACCTCATCATATGCATCACACACAGTCTGCCTAACAGATGGTGGTGTTACTGATGGTAATATGGCTCCCAAAGATCTTAGCCACCATAGCGTTCAAGGACAAAATCCAAGCGCCCATTAATACCTTCAGTTTAACTGATGGCAGTTTACTCTAGATGAGATTAGCACAAACCAGGGTAGATGCACCACCTCTTAGAAGGTGTGGTCCTTTGATTGTATTTGTTTCCCATTGGGATTGTTTTCCTTTTTTTTTTTTTTTTTTTTGTCTGACTGAATGCCGCTTGCACTGCTAGCATCCTACTCGTTTATTTCATATCAAGCTGCTCCATCTTGGTGACATAAAAACCAGCTCTCTGTGGCGAACGTTCCAGCAGGGTTATTGCTGCTTGCTGTGTATCCAGTAACATCACTGCTGCATTCCCACACAGACACACTTGCTTCCATCTCTCTGTCTGTGGGGATGGGCACCGGGGGAAGTCCCCACCCCCCCCCTCCATGCCCTAGCGCGCACGCGAGCTTGGGGAGCAAGTTGACTGACTGACTTGACTGTGGAAGGCCATTCTGGTGCATAAATACATTATATCTGACCTACTCTTTGATATATATTTTTTCCATCTGTACCTTTTTTATTAAATGTTCATTTGGCCTTAAAGAGTAGACTCTGACAAGAGGCTGAAGATGGGTTTTAACTCAATTTGCATCAGGGTGTACACAAAGTTGTTCTCTCTCCATCTCTTGTCTTTTTTTCCTCATGTTGTCTATCTCCTGTCCTCCTCATACTTGCTCTGTCACATCGTGCACCGTGGTACAGTTTGAGTAATGCCCATTTCATGAAAATATGTCCATGTTTAGGAGTGTTTTTAAGATGGTCTGAAGCACCAGCATGGCCTGTAGGTTACTCCCTGTAACCCAGTTTCATTCGCAGGTTTCTGTCCTGTCTGGCTAAAGCTGATGACTGTAGTGTACAGTACACAGCAGGCAGCACACCCACACTGGAAAGACCACATCCAAAATGAAAACCACTGGATTAATTCAGTAGAAAAGTCCATCCGGTAAAATGCAGAAGTACAGCATTTTTACAAATACAGATGCCTTTAGGTATTGTTCATAGTAGCTGCAGGATCAAACGGCTCCTAACTGCTCAATTCTGCTGTTACTCTTTGCAGGCATTTACATGAGCCCCCTTCTCCCCTAATTTGAAGCTGTGCAGTCGGCACTTAGTCACCTCCCTGATTATTGTACTGAGAATACTTACTAATAATTATTTTCTACTGTTTTCTCCCTTCACCATGTACAGATGGAAGAATCCAAAGTACAAGTTTCTACTGCTATTGGATCGAGAGTGGCCGATGTATGCACAGTGCAGGCGTTGTCTCTTTCTTTTGTTACTGTCTGAAATGGGATTGTGTAATTTTTTTTTTCTAAAATTAGTCTCTAAATGCAAAAGATTGATGTGGAGAAAAGGATGCAGCCCTTTGGATGAAGTCACATTTTGCGCAGCGATTTAGCTTTAAACCTTAAGTCTTAACTCCCAAATTTCTCTCTTTGGCAGCTTCTCTCTAACATGTTTTTTGTTTCTGTCAGTAGGCTTATAGAAATGGCTCATACCAGCCTGATGCACCTACTCAAGGGAATTTACACTTGGCTTTAAAAAATTAGCTAAGGCACATGATCTTAATTCTGCTCAGGGATATTTCTGCCTGCGTAGTTGTGATCAGTGCACAGACATGTTGATTTGCATGTGTTCTGCATAACGGCGCCTGTGGTAAGACGGCACAGTCTTGGTTCAGGTGGAAATGGTTCACTAAGAGATAATGCTGGTGTCAGCGCTGTGATACGTTTTTTTTTTTTTTTTTTAATTTGGGTAAGTAAAGCGAGTTCAGAGTTCCTTCCTGTGGGTGCATCTGCATGCTGTGTTGTCAGCTCATCAGAGGAATTGTGATAGTTGTCAGGATGAGGTCGCTATGAGAAGCAGTGTTAGCTGTTCTCCCCGTGCGCTGCATTTGTCTGGTCACATGACAGGGCTCCTTGTCAACAAGGTGTAGACTTTGACAGTAGCAATACCACTGGATAGAGCGTCTAAAAACCCTTGTGCTCTGCGGGTACATTCCCATATATGTGCTTTGGCCCTTAAACGTGCATTACTTCATTAATAGTAATGTTGAGAGGTCCTTTGACTGTAACTGTTAATGTTACCTCTCATTTGTCCTCCTGGATTGATGACTCATGCTCCGTCAGTCATGTGACGAGGCAGATTTAACAAATGTGACTTCACACGAGGTGCCGAGATCGGTGGGGTGACAGCAGCTGAAGCTTACGTTTGTGGCTCATAGACAGTTGAGCGTAATATTTCTGAGTTGGAAATGGAGATTCGTCTCACTCAGTCCAGGAGGGAGTTGAAATGTTTTAAATTCAGTTTGGTTTTTGGAGAACAAGTGTTCAGTTATCAAAACACTCATTGCTTTAGATGTGTAAACCATGTCATGTGGAGATTTTTGACAGTGTTGACGTGCACGTTGTGTCGTAGACCACAGAATACTTGTCTGTCTTCTTATTTGAACAAATGAAATTCTGGACTTGATTAGTCCAGACCCGTAAGCTTTAGTTGCTTGAGCCCCATTTCATCTTTTTTTTTTCTTTAGATATAATTAACTATTCCTAATTGGGTCCTTTTTTATGTTTTAATGATTAAGGCAAAATAATTTTTCAATCATGCTGTTAGATACATATGACCCCCCTTCCTTCCCATCTCCCCACTCCCTTCATCTGTGTCAGAGAGCCCGATCCTGTGGTAACAATGTCCGCTTGGCTCTGCTCCTAACAGGGTGTCGTAGTCAATCCTCAGCACAATTCCTTAGAGGAGACCAAGAGCCCTGGGCCTTTAGGGGAGGTCTAGCAGGAGAGTTCCAGGTATCTAATGCACTGAATTCACAGCAATGAAATGGAAAAAAAGAGTGTTATGAGCAAAGACGGGAATGGTAAAATGTGCGCTGGTATGAAGGGGTTTGGTCTGTCGAAGGTGAGCTGATTGTAATGTTTCAGGCATCATTACGTAGGGTTCCATCCCCTTCACTTGTTCTCTAAAGATGTGCATGTCCTGGGCAGCTCTTTTAAAATCACCATAACTGTGGGATATGTCAGTTGTTGTTGGGAATCAGTGACCTGAAACCTACCTGTCAAAAGTTGTCACAGCCTGTGTTTGGCATGGCTTTTCTCTGATCAATTAATTTGAATTTCTTTCAGCAACTGCCCAAGGAGATGTTGCTTTTCCCTAGCGCACGCAGCGCAAGCGAGCATGGCTAGGTTTTATTTTCATGACATCTCATTTCTTTGCAGGAAAGCACAGCGCACAAATTACCAAGCCAGCCCTTTGCAAGCGCAAGCGCACACATAAGCATCGCCGCGCCAGCGAGAACGCAAGCATGTTTGCAATGGGAAAACTCCATGATCAAACACCTGGCCAGCATAAAACAGTATTTTCGACCTCAGAGTGAAGTACAATTCACACTGCCAACTGTTCAAACCACTGAGTCAGCTCATATTTAATTTGCTTCTTTGGTTTTTTTCCTGGAGTTCTCTCTGTCTCTGCGCAAGCATCATTATTTTTCTCAACAGGAGGGCCCTGCGCAGCGAAATATTGCGATGCCTTACAAAAGGGAAAGGAGCATCTCCTTCAGCCAGTAAAACCTTAGTCAGACCAAAATACCACCCGTGAGTTATTGGATTTGAAAAGCAAATATAAAAGTGCTTGTTTTGCTATGTTTCTGTAGAACAAAATGCCAAATGTGATGTTTGCTGCTGTTATCCACTGTCAGATGAACAAGGAACCTGAGTCACTTTATCTCTTATTCTTGTGTTTTTCTGTAATTTTCAGACCAAAGCACTTTGCCTTGGTCTCCAGTTCCTTTTGGTCTAATAGTGGCATAACTGCAGTAAATATACAGTGCGGCAGTCAGCCAAAGCCGACCCACCCACTTACCTCAGAGAACCTGAACCTGTTTCTTTTGATACCCACAGAGATTGTTGCCAATAGATGGGGCAAACGATCTTTTCTACCAGCCTCCACCATCAATGCCAACATCCAAAATCTATTCCATAAGGCCATACTTTCCCAAAGATGAGGTGAGATACATTGTTTTTATATTGGACACCAAGCGTGTTTAAGCACTGACTTTTCCATTATTTTCTCATTATTTATAACAGATTCAGCAAATGTAGGTGTAAACACAGTGTTGAATTTCATGCAGGGCAGGACTGGCCAAGTTAGAATGTTTTGTGCTAAATGTTGCATATTGATATGCTCATCTGAATATGCCTGAGTGTAAAGTCATCTTCTTGGTATTATTTTGGAACAAATACTCTGTGTCAACTGATTCAGTCCAATGCCAGATGTCTGCATGTGTTTCCACAGGCTGCTGTTTATAAAATCTGTAAAGAAATGTACTGTGAAGGAATGGAGGATGTACCTTTCTCTGACGAGGATCCTGACCTCATCGGTGACAGGTACAGTATTTATTTACAGTCACCGCGACTATAGGTTTCATGTGTATTGCAAATAACATACCTGACTAAATCATGTCTACTCACAGGTTAGTAGGAGGTCTTCTGAGTTTGAGTCCAGACTACGGATTTGTGCTAGAAGATGAGGAAGGCATCTGCGGTTATGCGCTTGGCACAGTGGATGTCAAGCCCTTCATCAAGAAATGCAAGCTGAGCTGGATTCCCTTCATGCAGGAAAAATACCACAAGCCTGACTGCCAGAAGGATCTCACAGAGGCCGAGGTAGGAACTTAATCAGTTCATCAAAGTGTGTGTGATTGCTGCCACCGTGCCTGGTGTGAAATCATATCTATCCTCTCCTATAGAAAATGATGCTAAGTTTCCATGAGGAGGAGGAGGGTCTTCCAGATTCGTTCCTCTCCAATTTCCCCTCTCTCATTAAGGTGGACATTCACGCCAAGGTCACTGACCCAAGTGTGGCCAAAAGCATGATGGGATGTCTATTATCCTCCATCAAAGCAAACGGTAGGTGCCCGTTTGTCCAGATATTACACCAGTGTTTATTACTACAAAGGCGGTTAACTACAGAGAGAATCTACTGCACAGGTTCACTTTAAGAAATCATTTTGCAGCTTGTCTGCTACAGCCGACTTGTGTCGCTAGTAGAACAACAAAAAATGTTGTGTATTTTTTAAAACCTTCCATTAAAGGAGTTTAACATTAGTGCTAATGTCAAATTTTGTTTTTGCAGTAACCAGACATGTTAAGGAACATACATTTAAAAGAGAAGCACAGAATTTTTATGAATTGATCTGAAAATTTCTTTTCTCTGAAATCAAAACATGCAGCCTCACCTGTCTCATATACTACACTGCCAGTCAAAAGTTTGGACACACCACCTGGGATTTTCTTTAATTTTTCTTGTTTTCAGCATTGTACATTAATACTGAAGACATCCAAACTGTGAAAGAACACATGAAATTACGTAGTAAACAAAAGAGCGTTAAACAACCTAGAACATGTTTTATGTTTTAGATTGTCCAAAGTAAACACATTTACCTTGATGACACCTCTCAAATCACAGATGTACTTCTGAACAACTAATTTGTGCCTTAAATGTGCTTTAACCATCAGTTTTCTTGTGCAGAGGAAGTGTGAATACAGAGTCAGTAGCCCCGTTAGTGCTACTACAACTACTGTACAAATCCATATTATGGCAAGAAGCACTCTGTTAAATCTGTCTTAAGAGAAAAGACAGTCCATTTTTCCTAAGAAATGAAGGTCATTCAGTCCAGAAAAATCTCAAGAAGTTTGAATGTGTCCCCAAGTGCATTCCCTGTGAGAGCCAGTTTCATCATAGTGTTTGATGGGTTTGTTAACTGCACTTGCGAACACATTCAAAGTTCTTAATATTTTTCGGAGTAACTGACCTTCACTTCTTATAGTAAAGACAGAATGTCTTTTCTTTTTAACTGGTATTTGTGGTAGCATTAATAGGGTTATTGACTCTGTATCCACCGTTCCTCTGCACAAGACAACTGATGGTCACATTAAAGGTCCAGTCTACGGTGTTGGCCAACTAGCTAGTAGCCGATTGTTTGTAGCAGACTGATATAAATGAATATACAGGTGACCTGCTAGTTAACTGGGCTTACAACCTCACAGTTGTCAAGCTAGTAAGTCTGTCCTTTTCTTACCTGTACCAGATGTTGAAGGAATCAGAAATACAGGCTGTCTCTCCTCAGTCATCCTGTGGTTAGATTAGCTGCCGCTGCTAACTCTGTATTAGCTACCGCTACAACTGTTTTCAACTCAGCAAGTGAGTGCATGAGTTTATTCACCTATGAGGTTGTAAGCCATGTTGACTGACAGGTCACTTGTCCAAACATGTACCATGTACCGCAACAAACCATGGGCTAGTCGTTTGTTTGCCAACATTGTGGTCTGGACTTTTAAGAAGTCATGGCTTCACATAAGACTAAATCTTTGGTTACTATTTTAAGAGACCCCTTACAGCAGAAGTGACATACCATACAAAATATTTATACAGCAGTCAAAAAAGTTGGCTTGCTTTGATTGAGCTTGGGTAAGAAACAGAAAATAAATACCTGGCTTGTTCCTACTCACAAAACTTTCAGGAGGCAGTGACACTACAGACTACACATCAACATTTGGAAATTTTTACAGCTGTGACATCTGTCTTTGTCTCTCACTTCCAGGGTCCCACGGTGCTTTCTGTAAGGTCCGCCAGACTGATAAGAGAATGTTGGACTTCTACAGTAAGCTGGGATGTTTCGAAGTGGCCAAAATGGAGGGTTTCCCCAAAGATGTCATCATTATGGGACGCAGCCTATGAGAAGCGTCTTGCTAAACTAACAGACAGTCAACAAGGAAGACAACAGGACTGACACATTTGCTACCTTCACAAGAAACAAAAATTCCATGGTGATTTTGTAGTACATTACCATCTGGGCTTGGTCCGGGAAACCTGTTTTTAATTTTTGTGTACAGAAGCACATGAGCACTCAAACAGGTTCCCTGTGCTGCCCTTAGATATTGTGGTTCTTTTGAATTAACCAGATCTGAAGCTAGAAGGTCACTTCATGTGTGCCAATGTGGAAGACAAGCACCCCAGCATTGATTTCTGGGGTACCACTACTCGTATACCTCCATTACCTGGATATTGTCCACATGCCCTAATGCACAGCGTCTGTATTTGAAGTGGAGGCAGAGGTGTGAAATGAGGACGAGCTGTGTCTCAGGTAGTGTTTTACTACCTTGGCGTCCTGCTTTCCCAGCTTTGACACAGAGAAATAACACAGCTGCAGACAGAAGTAGGACGCCGTTACACAAAACGGGAGGTGCTGTGTAAAATTTTGCCTTTCACTACCCCTTCACGGTATTTCAAGTAGCTCCACGATAGACTTGGAGAACGAGGCCTTTTAAACGGGGTGTGACTCAAACATCAAGGGTTCTGTGCACAAAAGGGTGGGAAATTGCAGCTTCTGGGATTTCTTAAACCTCTGTTAGTACTGTAGATCATCACAGACCAGCAAATTTTTAAAGACCCAAACATGTCCTCTGAATTTCTGCTTGAGTAGGAGACATTTGGCAACTAACAGAAAATCTTCTGTGGGTTTACAAACATAGTCCTCGGCCTATTTTATGTTCAGCACTTTGCTTTGGTCCTCTTTTTTTTTTTTATAATTCAGTTTTGTTTTTGTTTTTTATCTTGCTTTTTCTCTTTTCAATTATTGCCTTTTGATTCTTTGCGTTCTGCACTGTGAAGACCTTAGTGTTTTTTGTGTAAATGTTTCCTGTCCAGCAGATCTAGTAGTGGGGGGGTTTGGACATCGGCTTCATTGCTGCACAGTTCGGAGATGTAGTTTACATTTCCTGTCTTAGCTCTTATTTGCAGCATCGTACATCATCTTAATTTATGCAAAATTATACATTTACGAAAGCTTGAGATTCATAATGTTGTTTGAGAAGTTAGAATGTTAATTTTTATTGAAATACGGTTTATTTAGGAATGGGACTGAAATTCTGATATTCCAGTCCACTCTGCACCGATCTTTCTCAACGTTCAAGTACCGTAAGATAATGACATCCTTAAAATAAGAATCAGTTGTGGAAGTAGCAGAGCCGTCATAAAACTGTTGGACTGTAAAGCCAACCGGTAACATAAAGTCCAGTCTGACCTGTAGATGTCATTTTTTGCAATATCATGTACATTTCAGTAGTCAGTTAATGCAAAGGCCGGCATACACTGTGTGATTTCAGACCCGATTTGCAGCCATGTGCGCCCCCGGCATTCGGATGCGATTGTGTCCAGAAATCATGCCTCCCACTGTTTTATGAGCGACCCAAACAGTTAGAGACTCAAATTGTCCCTCTGATGGGTTTCAAACATGTTTGATTTTCATCTGATCACTGTTTTCTCTGCTTTTTTCCTCATTGCGCCTGCGCAGCAACCGTACAGCGAGAAACACACAGTGATACCAAAACGAAAGCAGTAAATGTCAGAAATATCACATATGGGAGCCAATAAGAATTTGCTAAAAGTTTAAACATTTTCACGTCAGCACACACAGGGTACGCTGGACAGAAGCAGTCAAAACAACACACTATACCTTCACGTTTCTAAACCTCACACAGTGTACACCAACCTTTAGTCGAATTGCATCCCTCCCCATGTTATTTTTGACACCGATATACTCTGAGATGAATGTCTTCTCAGCTCAGCACGTTTTTATGATCACCAGTGTTACTCCACCCTGTCACTAGATGACCCCCACACCAACACACTGTTGTGTGTGTGTGGAGCAGAACTTCCTAGGCCTTTTCCTATTGGTCTGATGAATGTTTTATATTCAGATGCATTTGTTGTTTTTATAATCAACATAGTCAATTTAAAAAATTGCACTTTGACTGTAGATAGGAGTGTTCTGTTGGTTACTTGAGGATCATCAGTTGCTCTTCTGCAGCTGCCTGCCAATGTGATATTTTGTGTACATTCATGGTGTGCATGAGGTGTATTGGATTTGCTGTGATGGTCATTAGAATAACCTCATCTTATGCTGCACAGAGGAAGACGCATGCCACTCCCCTCTGTGAGCATATGACTATAGTACATAGGCAGTTTGTAAACACTGTCAATCATAAAGTGTTAATATTTTTTTACCTTTATTAAAATAGTGGCTAGTATTGTTTTCTTTCAGGAAAATAAACTGCTGGCCTTGTTACACCCCTGCCCCCCGTCCTTAACAGCTCTTACCTGGCTGTGTCTCTGCGAGGTGTGATATTTACCAACCAACCCGCTGGCCGTTTGACAGCAGAGTCTTCACGCTTGATTTCAAAGGTTCCTTTTTGTTTTTTTTTCTTTTCAGTTTGTTAATGCTCATGCTTTCTCCTCTGCTAACTGCGTTTATAAAAATGGGCTGAAGGGAAGGGCTCAGTTGTACATGTTGATTTTTGCGTTTGGGGGCATTTCCAAACCAGTTTAACAGTGTAAAATTTGTATGTAAGATAAATAAGACAAAACCTAATAATAAACCATTATAAGTTCACTTGCTGCTTGGTGTCATTTGCGTTTTCATTTAATAAGTTGAACCGTTTTCAGTTTGTAGGTTAAATTAGGGAACTGATTATAATGATGCTCGGTAAACTAAACTGAGCTCTCACTTTGATTTTCAGCAGCTGGTGATGTCATTGTGACAGGAGATTAAGTGCACCGTTTGTTGCTAATGAAATATATAATTTGTTTTTTTTCCTTAGTTATTTAAATATTGTTTAAGTACAACCCCAATTTATATATATATATATATATATAAAAATACAATGATTTGCAAATCTCATAAACCCATATTTTATTCCCGATAGAACGTAAACATCAGATGTTCACACTGAGACTGGAAAATATTAGCTCATTTTGAATTTGATGGCAACAGTACATCTCAAAGTTAGAACAGGGGCAACACAAGACTGGAAAGTAATTGGCACAAATAAAAACCAACTGGAAGAGCATTTGACAACTATTGTACTTCGTTTTATTGTGAATTTTGTTGATTAGCTGGTCAAAAAAAAACACCAGAGTCGCAGGGTGATGACGTCGGGCCGAGCTCACATTAGGCGACGGGCTTCTTATTTTTCGTAGCGGGCTTGTTTAGCTCATTCTTCCACATTTGAACATTAATTTGTGCTTTGACAAAATGTCTTTCCATGACGACGAGGCCTCGGAGATCGGACTGACCAGCCAGTCCAAGTTGGAGAGTTTCCTTTTCAGTAAGAACCGCTTTACATCTGCTTCTCTTTGGCGTTTTTTGGCGCACACGTGGGTTTGCTGCTGTCACGCGCCCGCGAGACGCAAAAAAAGGGGAAAAGAAAGATGTTTTCAAAATGACCCCGTGGATCCGTGAAAAACAAGCAGGACTAACGGTGCTGTGTGTCTGTGTGCAGGCTGCGAGCTGTCCTCCAAAGTACCCTTCTACACTTTCCAGGGGGACGAAGAGGAGGAAGAGCTGGAGCATTTCGTGGAGCTCAGAACAGTACGTACGGCGGGGCGCCACCGATGGTTCTGTGTCCGAATCCAGCCACGATTCAACACGACGTCTGTTAAATGTGGTCGAAAACGAATAAAGTAATCAATCAAAAATCAACAAAACTGAGAAATGAAGAAATCAGTTTTCAAAATGAGCACTTTAGCAGCAACAAATTTATGTTCAACTAAATATAAGACATTTTAGGACCTTTTTTAACCCTTGTGTGGTGTTGGGGTCAAATTGACCTGTTGTCATATACAGTGCTGCCCCAGGTAACGAAGTTAATCTGCTCTGGCGTCACGTTCATTGGACGTATCATTCATTAGCCGGAGCAGGTTTTTCTATAGGAATACATGTAAAACCAATTAATCCGTTCTGGACCCACCACAAACTCCCATATAAAGTATGTATTACACACCCGTACGTGCACATTTATTCATTATTATTATTTGAAAAGGAAGTTGTGTTCATTATCTGAAACGGAATGAATGAAACCAGTTCTAAAAATGATTTAGAATGTATTCTTACCTTGGGTTATGACTTTGCAGTGTGTCAGTGGACACTATAACTGTAAACACAGCTCCGGCTGTTTTGTTAGTGACAGGTAACAACATCGATTAAAACATCCTAAAATGTCTTAGATTAAGTTGAACAGAAGTAAGGCTGCAAACTGCACCTGTTGAAAAACATACATTTGTTCACTCTGAATTTTTTTTGTCAAGTTTCTGATTTTTTTTTTTTTTTTTGTTAAAGTGCTCATATTGTAAATTGATTTCTTAATTTCTCAGTTTTGTTAATTTTTATTGATTATTTTATTTTGACCACCTTTTTAATAGATGGTCCCCTACTTGTGTTTAATTGTGGATTGTTTCGGGCATACTTAATTTGTTTTTTGGTTTTTGTACGTTTTCTTAGTTGTCTTCTTAGATGTTTGTTCAATTTCTTTGTTCAGTGCTCATTTTGATGTCATGTCACGCTGACATTTACACAGTTATCTCAAAAGTAGTAAATTAAGCTCAGGCTTTATTTTTCACATCGGCTATTAAATCAAAGATATTAAAGGATTAAAGAAATACAAAAAAGGGCACTTACCATGAATAACACTGGCTTTAGTCAACCATCTGATTTCAAATCAAATTAAATCACTTTATGACCTGAACTGAAAACAGTCCAGACTAGGGGGCACTCGGAGAGCATGAATCTGCCAAGGCTGTTGTTCACCCAGACTGTTATTTTTTGATCAGCCAAGGAGGTTATGTATTCATGTTAGTTTTATCGGTTTGTTTGTATGTTGTTTGTAGGATTATGCAAAAACTATTGATGAATTTTTCACACATTGTAGCCCTCAGGCCAACGATGAACCCATTAGATACTGGAGGTGATTGGTGAAGTATTTTTGACAATTTCAGCAAAATTGTCAAAAATAAAATGGCCCCATCTCACAGTGTTAAAGGAAGTGAAAAATTGGTCCAGGATCTGCATCCTGATTTGGATTAATTCCACCATTGGTAAAAATGTCCTCAAAATCCATTAAGTAGTTTTGCATCATCCTGCTAGCAACAATCACACAAACCAGCGTGAATACATAACCTCCTTGGTGGAGGTAGTTAATCACAGAGCAATGCACTGTACAGTATCCACAATATTTTCAAGTCAGGATAAAAACATTGTGCAGAGAAATTCATATGTTCAATAAACTGACTGTATGATGTATTATTAAATATCATAGTATCACAATTAAATTCATCCAATTGAATTTCAATCTAGAATCCAATTTTGCCCATGCACTGCTTTTTTTGAGAAGAACTGTGTGGCTGCTGGGCAAAAGATTCAGGTACAAGCCTTGTCTCCGGACTGTACTGATGGGTAACGTGAACTCACTACTCAACAGAGTGGATGTGGTGGAGGCAGTGTGGTGGATGAGTAACATCACTACACTGCACGACTGAGCATCATCGATCCTTCATCCCCACCAGCATCAGACTGTTCAACACCACAGCTCATGGAGACTGAAGACATCTTAATGATATGGGTTTTTTTCTTGCCTAGTCGTTGAGCTGCTCTAATGAATTTCTCTTAAAGGGATAAAGTTCATTCTAACGACTTCAGTCTAGTACAATATTTTACTACACAGGTTTACACAACTGTATAAAATCAAAAAACTATGTGAATATGAAGATTTAGCTCAGTGAACGAGGTTTTATTTCTTTGTTGAATTCTCATTCTTATTATTATTGCTGTCTTGTTTTGTTTGTTTTTTTTGTGTGCATGTATGTAGTCATGAAGATTTACATTAAGCATTTCGTCCTCTAGTTTTGTATTCCTGTTCATTTTTTCTAAGGGGGGTAGGTCTAGATAAGTGTTGAATCCGTACCTACTTCCTTTTGGACTTAAAAGATTGATGGATGTATTTTTTTTATTTTTTTAAATTGAAATAAAGGAGAAAATCTAAATACATAATATTATGTGGATTCATTTATGGCAAAATTAGAGACAGAAGTTCCTAAAACTCTTGTTTTACATTTGATTAAACATGATCTCCAAAAGATCATAAAATATCAAGCTTTAAATTTAAGTGTACAATGCCTGTAGATACGCTGTCATTAAATTAAAATCAGTGGAGCGGCATTTACGTCGCACCTCTGAGTTTTGTGCCAAAGGCTTTAAATCCTCGTATTTTGTATCTGTACGTTGGTGCAGCACATTCTATTTTCATCTGGTTGCAGAAAGGATAAACGTGACTTGACTGAATTCCTGCAGGTTTGTTTGGGAGAAGGTGCCAAAGAAGAAAGTAATGTGGTGGAGGTAACCGCCATGAACCATCAAGGAAAGACCATCTCAGTGCCCATCGCTAACCTTCACATCAGCTGTCTGCCCATGGTGAGTCCACTCACTTTGTCTTCTGTACAGGGAGATCACAAAGGTCACTTTAGGTGCTGTTGATGTATGGCTTTCACTTTGCATGGTGGAGTTTTAACTTGAACTTGTAGGGATGAACTGTGTTAACTGGCAGTGGTTTTCTGAAGTGTTCTTGAGCCCATGTGGTAATATTTTGTACAGCTTGATGTTGGTTTTAATGCAGTGCTGTCTGAGGGATCAAAGGTCACCAGCATTCAGTGTTCGTTTTATACTTGCAGGAAGTTCTCCAGATTCTCTGAGTCTCGTGACATTATGGAGTTCAGATGATGAAATCCCCAAATCCCTGGCAAATGTACACTTAGAAAAGTTATTCTTAAACTGTTGGACTATTTGCTCACACAGCTGTTCACAAAGAATGAAACATTACGCCATCCATGCATGTGAATGGATGAGCCTTTTGGGGATGCTCCTTTTATACCCAGTCATGACACTCACCTGTTTACAATTAACTCGTTTTTTTGAGCATTCTCAGCTTTTTGTTACCCCATGTCCCAGCTCTTCTGGAATGTGTTGCAGGCATCAAATTCAAAATGAGTGAATATTTGCAAACAAGGGTAGAGTTTATCAGGTTGAACGTTAAATATTGTTTTTGTCATCATTGGTCATTTGCATACAGTACAAACTGGACCTGTGATTTTACAAATAAATGTGTCTTGAGTGTGTATCAATAATTATGTATCGCACCAGTCCAGAAGAGAATTTCAGGTATTGTGTTACAAAGATATTTAACTCTACAATAGAATGTTTTGTACACATGTCAAGAATGTGTCTGAACATTATTGCCTCCTCTTCTTAGGTTAGTTTGGGAGAGTTTGAGCTGAAGGCACCAGTGACGATCCGACTCAAGGCAGGAACCGGCCCAGTTACTGTCAGCGGGCTTCATCTCATCGGTAACACTACTTTTGAACTCCACTTACATAACTAGAAAATAGTGCAAGGCCATATATTAAAATTTACACACTTAATCTGGTGCTTCCTGAAAAATCATAAACTAAAGTTAGTGCTTTATTATGGTACTGTTAAGTGTCCGACACCTGTCAACACCCTGACCATGTCAAAGTTCTGAAGTCATGTATGTTTGTGCAATAAGATGTCTGTAGCTAAAGGTAAGGCTTTTGAGCTTTAAAATGAGATCGCACTAGTTTAAATTTAGTCTGGGCCTGAGTTGTACATTCCTGGAAACATGGAACAACATTTCCAGATGCATTTCAACCTGGACCAAGCCACAGAAATGGTCACTGCCTCATCGCAACTTCCAGACCCACTCACAGTAGCCCAAACAGTGCTCAACCTGGATTTTCAGACCTGTACACCCCTTGCAAACCCCCACCCTAACCCCTGGACACTCCACGCTCCTGCAGAACACTGCCCGGACTTCCTGTCTCACTCGGCCTGGCCCCATCAGAACCTCTGCGACCCCGCAGAGCCTAGCCCACGCTACCACCCGGTCCTTCTCCTCTCGCTCCGGGTCCTTCTCCTCCACTGTGGAAGATGACAGCAGCTTCATCTCTGACTGGTAATGGGACTTCCCCAGACTGGTTCCAGCTCTGCCTCTGACAGCAGCTCCTCGCTTCAGAGGTCCCCGGTGTCACCGCAGAGGAGAGAGATGTAGCTGTCAAAAAACAGAATGATTTCTTGGGCACCTACTGAGGCTGAAAGGCTTCAGTACACCCCAGCAGCCTGTCTCTCGGAGGGGCCAACAGTCAATGCCCTCCGCCGCATCCGTGATATACAAACTTGAATGCATTTATTTGTAACTGAAGATGTAATCCAGCTTGTGTTGGGATTTACAAATCTCCATGGCCGGTGTACCAATAACGATGACTGGGAAGGGATCACCATAATGGAGCTGAGGGCTTTACTGGGCCTGCTGGTTTTGGCTGGGGGGTATGGTTATGTGGATGTGGATGAGCAGCTGGTGCCGTTCAAGGGTCACTGCCTCTTTTGTCAGTGTGTCCCCAGCAAACCAGCCCGCTATGGCATGAAGGTCTGGGACGCCTGCGATGCCCAGACCTCATACCTGGAAGATGTCAGCACACAAAGAAGCAAGACTGAATCTGCCCGGTGGTAAACAAAGGTGAAAGGTTGTGTTGGAGATGGCGGAGGGACTGGGGGGGTCACACTGTGATGTGTGACAATTTCTTCATGTCATTTGGACTTGGGGGAAGAGCTCCTGAGAAGAAAGTTTGCCACGGTGGGAACTATGAGTAGAAAGAAACCCGAGTTGCCCCCAAAGCTGGAGGTCAGGCAGTGAATAAGTCTTTTGCTTTCTTAGAAAAAATGAATAATACACTGCCTGGCCAAAAAAAAGGCCACCACCTAGATTTAAAGAAGCAAATAGGTACAAGCCTGCCATTGGATAATTTCTGTGTGGGTGATTATGTTTCAGCTGGCAGCAAGTGATATAAGGATAGTGGGGAACCATCATCTTCAAAGAAAAAATGTCCATCCACCTTGGAAAAAAATGAATGATCATGACCGGTAATCACTTAAATGTGTGGTAAAATCAAATTGTAAAAAAAATAAAAACACAGAATCAGGACTATGTTTAATAGTGAAAGTAAAAGCATTTCCATGCACACAATGCAAACGCAGCTCAATGGATTGGGATTAAATAGGTGTGTAGCCTTAAGAAAACCACTTATCATTGAGGCTAATCAGAAAAAGAGGCTTCAGTTTGCTAGGGAGCATAATATTTTGTTGTTCTGCCTTTAGCTTTGATTACGACACATTTGCTGTGGCAT
>JAQQAE010001459.1:0-25427 GCA_029823295.1 Pseudamia nigra
ATGAGCCTGATCTAAATCCTATTGAACATGTGTGGAAGGAGCTGAAACATGGAGCCTTTAAACCTGACACAACAAAACCCCCACTGACACTGAAACTTACACAAATCCTTTGATTGACGTGATTGACTCAAAAGATTGTGCAACAAAATATTAAACTAATGATACCATCATTTTTGTCCAGGCCTGTTTCATGAGTTTGTTTTTAAAGTAATTCTGTTGAACTACAATTCAAAAGCAATGTCTGATTTTCATTGGGTAATTTTCAGAAAATTTTTATTTATTATTACTTTTGTCAGAGTCAAGTCATTTCTGTGACCATTGTGGGTTTTTCTGTCATTTACAGAGGGGACCAACAATTTTATCCACATCTGTAGAGACAGACAACCATTCATATTTAGGCTCAATTCAGAGTGACCACTTAACCTCCTGCATGCAGCCCAGCAGGACAGATGGCCCGGTTCTTCAGCACACTGATGCCTCCTTTCAGCACCGGTGTGTGGCGTCTGCATTAATGACTACGTGGCCTTTAATAACAGCATATTCAGCTGATCTGCACTGACATGTCTATAGAAACACGGGATTCACGTGTTCGTGCAGATCAGCTGAACATGCTGTTCTTCGTCCAGACACCACACACTGGTGCTAAGAGGAGGCGTCATGTGTTGAAGAACCAGTCCGTCAGTACAGGATCTGTGTTTGACAAACTCGGTGGTGTCAGCGTGTCCGTGGTCCCTCCGTCTGTCCTGACAGTCCACACCTGTTGATGTGACATTTTGAACCCGTAATGTCTTCAACACCTACATGATTTGATTCGTGTTCCTGGTCCGTGTCTGGGTACCTGCTGACGTGGTTCTTCAGGGACTCCTCTGAGATGAATGGGATACTGCTGGGCGGTGACTTGCTGGTGGACAGCCAATAGGAGTAGTCGTTGCGTGATGCGTAGCGGCAGGTGCTGTCTGTGTTACAGAAGAGGAAGGGCATGGTGGAGAACCGAGGCAGGCAACTACCCAGTGTTCCTGAGGAAGTCACAGGAGACGGTGGGATTAGTGTCCGTGGCAGAACATGAGGAACCACGGTGCTGATGACCACACTCCCAGACAGATCATCACCGCCGACTGTTTTTACTCACCCAGGTCTTGTCCGTGGGCCCGGTTGTTCCCATTGATGAACAGCAGCGAGTACCCGGTGTACAGTGGACTGGATCCAGACGGACACTGGGGGATGAACAGATCTTGGCTGTGTCTGGTGAACAGGAATCCGTCCCTCGCCGGTATATTCCCCCATTGTCCCGGAGGTCCACGAACACCTTTCCGACCGATCTGACCCTGGAAACCTTCAGCACCTGGAAAGAGCACTCTGTGGATAAAAACTCAAAGATCCACACATCATTATTCATGTCAAAGATCACACCTTTAATCCCAGTGAATCCTCTGTTGCCTGGATCACCAGGAAATCCTGGAAAACCATCCCGTCCTTTCAGGCCAGGAGTCCCACTGTCACCTTGAAAACCTGGAGACAGATCAATGTCAACCTGAAAAACCTGCAGGACGAACACGACCACAGGGTTTACACGCAATGTTTAACGTCAGCAGAGAAGCAGCAAGAAATTATTTTCTTCATGTTCATATGAATGAAATCAACAGGATGATGAGTCAATTACAGGCCCCGCCCCCCACACACCAACACCACCACCACCACCACACTGACTCCTCACATGACTCCTGTCTCCAAACACTGTTAGGCCACTGTTTGGACTCACCTGGAACTCCAGGTGTCCCTCGGGCCCCGGGGGGTCCACTCTGTCCCAGAGGACCATGGTGTCCAGCTGGGCCAGGTTCTCCTCGGACCAGATTCACCGGCCAGGACATGTCCTCACCTCTCTGTCCTGTGGGGGGGCAGTGTTCACTATGTTCAGTATGAATGTGTCCTCTAGGGGACAGTGTGTCCTCTCGGGGACAGTGATTCCAGATGTGTTACCTCTCCTCCCTGGAGGTCCTGGGGGTCCGTTCTGGCCTTGGGCCCCTCGTAGCCCCTCGTCCCCCTTCACACCTGAAACACATATTTTTGTTTGTGTCCACATCAGACATCCAGATCTACTGCCCTGGTCTGAGTTCTTACCCTCTGGTCCTGTGATGCCGGTTTCTCCCATCAGGCCTTTGGGTCCGGGTCTTCCTGGCAGTCCATCCTTACCCTGGTTTAATGTGGGACAAAACACAGCCTGTCCATTCGCTGTCTGTCACTGGTCACATTTGGTTGATGACAAACTCACCGGTTTTCCTTGAGGACCAGGATCACCAGGAAATGCGGGTTTTCCTGGTTCACCTGGAGGTCCCTTAGATCCTTTGTCTCCTTTAAAACCTGGACCTGGAGGACCTGGAGGACCTGTACAGCCCGGAGGACCTACAGGCAGACGGAGGGACAGGCTCAGGGTGTAATCTACCAGGAGAGACAGGAAGATGAATAATGAATGAAAGGATTCAGGAATCATTCATGAATGTGTCGGTTCGGCACTGACGGGCTGTTTTCAGGATGCAACTGAGATTCGCATCCGTCCTGTTCACAGTTTCACAGTCATGTGGATGAAAAGAAGCTAACGGTCCACTTCCACCCTGCGGCGCTGTGTGAATGACATAAGCCTGCAGCACACACCGCTGCATCCGGAACCAAAGTGATGTGTTGTCAAGGACAGGAGGACAACGTCTCACACGGCAGACCTCCTGGACAGATGCATGGTACCTGCTGACACAGGCCGTCTGAAGAGGATGCAGTTCACACCGTCCCGACACCGACAACAGCTGCAAAACAGGATGTCACAGCGAACAACTACACCAGGCAGCGACGTAGACGTCGCAGATGGATCTCCAGTGCTTCTGAAGGTTCTCATTCATCCAAGTCATAGTGTCCAAGGTGTGTGGTTTTTCTTCCGTCGACTGGACTGGTTGTTAGGTAGAGAAATGTCTTCAATCCAATCAGGAAGCATCTTCACTCCTCATGGTGTCATTCAGAAATCCAGAATTTATCCTGTGTGACTCAGGACTCGATCCTTTCATCCTGAGAGGTGTTAGTTTCACCTGGACCAGGGTCATTACAGGGTCGTTACAGAGCAGTTAAAGGGTGATTACAGGATCCATACAGGGTTGTTACAGGGTTGTTGGGGTCTCTGCCCCTGACAAAGGCGGGGTCATAACGGCAAATGGGTAAGATTATGTCTTAATCCTCCTCCTCTATTCAGGGACAAGGATTTTTGTGAATCTGGAACGTCCCTCTCTGAATAGAGGGGAGAACTAAGACACAATCTCTCACCCATTTACTGTTCTGTTCTTAGAACTCTACCCAGCACTGGAGTCAAATTCCTGGATCATTCACCTCCTCTTGTCACCATCCTCAGGGTCCTTCACCTCCTCCTGTCACCATCCTCAGGATGAAACCTCTAACAACCCTCTTCCACCCTACTTCTGTCAGGGACAGGGACCCCAACAAACTAGGCCCAGGTGAAACTAACACCTTTTAGAATGAAAGGGTGGAGTCCTGAGTCACAGAGGATAAGTTTTGGATGCCTGCATAAGACCAGTTAGAAGTGAAGAAGCTTCCTGATAGGTAGGGAAGCATCTTCAATCCAAACAACCAGTCCAGTTGACGGGAGAAAACCACACAGCTCGGATGTCCAGTGTTTCCCAGATTGGAAGGAAAGTATCATCACCACCACTGAAAAACATGACGGTGTCACACCAGGCTGGTGCTGGATCAGCTCATCAAGAAGCCAGGTACAAAGATCCAGAACAGGAAGGCATGGAAGCCTGAGGACTTTGTGGACAAAGCCAGTGCCAAGGCAAGAACTAGAACCCACCTGCAGTACCCCAGGCCCCCACGTTTTCAGAAGGAAAAGCTGAGTTCACATAGAAGTTTACAAAGTAGAAGTTGTACAGTGGGCTGTTTGAACCTGAATGCGAGGATGAAGTGACCACAAACCCTGACGTTCAGACACTGAGTCTGTCTTTACATCACATCTAACTCAAATGAATCCAGTTTATCTCAGTTCCACCTTTGACCCCTTTCTCTCCAGCAGCTCCGGTATCTCCTTTGGATCCTTCCGTGCAGATTCCCTCTTTTCCAGGACAACCAGGTGGTCCGGGAGCTCCAGGAAAACCAGTGAACCCCGGATCTCCCTCTGGACCAGCAGGACCAGAGGGACCACATGGACCAGGAGGACCCTGTTGTCCAGAACATCCTGAGAACATGAACCAGGAAACATTTTTAACCCCAGTAGGGGGGTCATCACCATCACCATCTGGTTCTGTTTGAATATGAAACTCACCAGGTGGACCTTTGGGCCCGTCTGGTCCTCTGGGTCCGGAACCAGGAGCTGAGGGAACAAAACCACCAATAAGAAGACAAAGACTATGTTGTTAGGTCCGGTACCTGGACCTGGACCAGTTCCCTGCTCATCCAAACAAAAACACAGAGCACCACAAACACTATCATTATCCTGAACGGAGGCTTGGATCTGTTCAGATCCAGGTTTTCCTACCGCCCATGGCCCCTTTCTCTCCAGGAGGTCCCGGAATCCCGTCCTGTCCCTGGTTCCCTCTGGACCCGGCTGAACCGGGGTCTCCAGGACTCCCCTTGTTTCCTAGAAATACGAACAGCCAGTAGTACCGGTAATCCCGGCAGCAATCTGAGTCCTGTCCTGCTCTGTGTGATCTTTCTGTACCTGTGAGGCCCGTGGGTCCTGAGGGTCCATCCTGTCCTGGGGGGCCATCACATCCTTTTTCTCCAGGTGGACCCGGAAGACCTGAAGCAGAGAGAGTCTGTGACACTGTTCATCCGGTCTGGAGGCATCTGATAAACCAACCAGGGTCTGGTACCTATGCATCCGGCTGGTCCCGGAAGTCCTTTGTCCCCACAGGGTCCACAAAGTCCTAAGGGACCCAATACTCCACGGACTCCAGGCTCCCCCTTTGGACCTGGAAGACCTGGAAATCCCACCTGACCCTGAGTGGATTCACAGTAAACTGGTTTAAAAGGAAGTCCTTCAAAAGTGATAAACTGAGACAGAAAACAAGTCTCTCAGTGATCAGTTATTGTCTGGAGGCTCCGCTTTCACTGAGGTTTGACCCTCAACTCATTTCCACATTTCTCAGGTTCCTTGAGCAGCTCATTGAAGTCCTGGGGTCTCATTTATAAAACCTTGTGTAGGATCCACACTAAAACTGAACGTACGGTGAAAAGACAAACAGCATGTAGCAAAAAATATTCTGATTCATAAACCACGTGGTGCAAACCCTGTCCTAACCCTGAGCCTGTCCTAACCCTAGCCCACCAGAACACAATCTGATGAAAGAGTGTCTGGATTTAAAACTCAGTTAGAAGGATTACACACTATCTCACCGTACGAGGATCAGAGTTAACGTAACGGTGTCACATTCTACTGATGAGTTTATGTCATAAATCAGGACTTTTATGAGGGAAGTGGCGTCTGTTTCAGTTCCCGTTTAGTGCGTAATAACCTTTATAAATGAGACTCCAGGTCACCACTAGAGGTCAGTGTGTGTTCCTTTAAGTGTGAACGTGAAGCAGCATGAGGTGCTTTAACTCCATTAAACATTTATTTTTATCTATTTCATCCACTTTATCATCTAGTCATAATGTCATAAATGAAAACCCTCCTCAGTGTTTTCAACAGATCTCACATGGTGTCACTGATACCTGTTCTCCTGGAGGTCCTTGAGGTCCTGGTCCAGGTGGACCCAGTTCTCCTTTAGCACCCTTGAGGCCTTCAGGTCCAGGAATTCCACCGGAACCGTGTTCTCCACATGGTCCCGTCCAGCCCTTCTCACCTTTAGGACCTGTGCAGGAAATGGATGACAATAAAATGATCACAAGGTGCATTTATATCACATGAACAACATCAAAAATGTTTTTATTCTTCATATCAGCGTCACATTAGAACATCTAATTCATGGTTTTCTTTTACCGTGATGACCCCACAATCCTACAACCGTGGACGACGCAACGATCAGTGTCCTACAATCAATGATGACCCACCAATCAGTGATCCCCTCACTTTGGATCCACAGATCTATAACCTGTCAATCAACAGCCCTCCAATCCATCAATCAACCCTCAGACCCCTCTGACCTACATGGAAGTTTACCTGTGAAGAGGTTTAAGGTGTATTACCTGGTTTACCCATCTCTCCGGGGTTACCCTGAGGACCACACGGACCAGTAGGACCGTGTTCTCCATCAGGGCCCGGGTCTCCAGGACGTCCTGACAGACAACACACATGTAAAATAGAACACGGCTCATGTCCAAGTCCATCTGTGTGGATTCTGGTGGATGTCAGGTGGTTTACCTTGTAGTCCGGGATGTCCAGGCAGACCATTACGGCCGTCAGCACCCTGAAGCCCTGGGTGGCCCTGTTCTCCTTTAGGACCGGTCGGCCCTGTAGGTCCTAAACACAAAGACACAGACGGATGGACAGACGGTCCATCCTGTCAGGTTTTCATTCGGATCCCTGATGTGCAGATGTGAACACAAGGTTCAGGTAGATGTGATCCTCAGGTGCTTCTCATTGACATGTTCTTCATTCGTGTCAGATTTTATGTTTGTTTCCATCTAATCTTTATGTCTGAAACCAGTGAGGGTTCAATCTCTTCATCCACACATTCATCATATTTGTCTTTTATTTTACGATTTATACACTTTTTGTCTTTTTTGAGTCAATAGCATCCATGAATATGATACATCCACATAAAAAATAGAAAAATACAAAGGAAAATACATTGTTTAAATACATATACACTCATATATCCCTCCTCACCCCTTCATCTGAATACATCCATGTAAAATAATACACTCATTGTTCCTTAATTCATTAAATAGTAAATGGTCTTTCACTTATATAGTCGCTCCTTTCTACCCTACGGCCCTCGAAGCTCTTTACACTGCTTACCATTCACCCATTCACACCCATTCACCCATTCACCCATTCACGCACATTCACCCATTCACCCATTCACGCACATTCACCCACATTCATACACATTCACACACCAGTGACTCACTGGGAGAAACTTGGGATTCAGTGTCACTTTAGCCTGTGGACACGAGGACACGAGGACATGATGTGGACATGAGGACACGAGGACACGATGTGGACATGAGGACATGTGGAGCTGGGGATTGAACCACCAACCCTACTGAACCACAGCTGTGCACAGTTTACTTCGTAAACACATTGATGACTTTACTAATCAACGTAAAAAATAAATGAACCAAAAAATAAGGAAAAAGTTAAAAAAAGATAATGATTGTCTGGTCTGCAGTTTGAAAAAGGAACTAGAGTGTAAACGAATGTTAATACGTTTCTCTTTAATGATGGAACATGGACGTGTCTTGTTTCTCCACATTGGTCTTTTTTTAAGACAAACACATAATGAGCCACATTTGAATAAAACCTGCTGATTGGAACCAGACATAACAAACAGAACTCAGTACCAGGTTCTCCAGGTCCTCCTGGATCTCCCAACACGTCCACTGAGGTCTGTGGTCCTTTTGGTCCAGTCTCCCCTCGGTCCCCCTGAGGTCCTTGAGGACCCCGGGAGCCCTTGACCCCAGCTTTGCCCACCTCACCTGAGACACAACAAACAGAGTCAGACTGATTCCCCCATCTATATGTGAGGGACTGGACCTGGAAGGGGTCATGAAGAGGCTCTAACGAGTGTTACAGAGTAAACACCTGGAAACATCATCAACTCATGACATCAGATTCAGAAATAAAACCAACACTGAATGTTACAACTTAAATGATTAACATCTAAGGGGCGTAGTATGGTCCTTTAATAATTTATTGATTTGATAAGTGGTTTAATGATTCAACAGGTCACTAGACCATCTGATTGGGTTGAAGCTTAAATGACAGATTCCACCTTTAGGTCCTGGTAGACCTGGCTCCCCAGGTTCTCCATCAGTGCCTGGGCTCCCGGCAGGTCCTGGAGGGCCTACGTCTCCTCTAGGACCTGAAAGAACATGTGATACATGTGACTGTTCACGTGAGACATTAGAGGAACAGTTTTTGTTACAGATCACTGTTGGAAGGATTTACCTGGACTGCCTGGATCTCCATCAGACCCTCGGACACCCTTCAGTCCCACCTCTCCGACCATACCTGGGACTCCATTAAACCCTGGTGTCCCGTACGATCCCTGAGGCCCCAGGGTCCCCACACCCGGAGGCCCGGTGTCCCCCTGCAGACCCTTGGAGCCCCGGACCCCTGAAGAAGTATCGGAGACAGGACTGGTTAGATAGATAATAGTCACAATGAAAAGACAAAAACCCTCCTCCACTCCGTTTGGAAAATTTGGACCAATCACAGGTAGTGACACAAGTCCATCATGGCTACAATAACGAAGAAAAACAAAGAAAACATGTTAAAGATGGATGAACAGGAACCACTGTTTCCAGTATGAGGAGATGGCAGATTTGTAAAACTGTCCAATGTCACAGAAACACTAAGGAGAAACAAATGGTCCAACCAAAGAAATCACAAACCCTAAACCAGGACTGAAAACATCCAAATTCTGATGAAAGTGATCGGCTCAGATGTGTAACTGTGGTACCTGGGAATCCGATATTTCCCATCTGTCCCAGCATTCCATCAGGTCCAGGTGGTCCTGGAAAACATGTCCCAACTAACCCAACTGGACCTGGAATTCCATCCAAGCCCTGACGACCTGAAAAACAGTGGTGTTCAGTTTCTGTCTCAGATGAGGTCGACAGTCCTCAGTCCAGGTGAAAGTCTCGTCTGTCCTACCTATCAGTCCCAGTGGTCCATCCTGTCCTGGTGGTCCAGGAAGCCCCTCTGTCCCCTGGGGTCCAGGGTTTCCCTGAGGTCCAACAGATCCTTCTTCACCCCGTGGTCCAGACTGACCCTGTCGGCCCGGAAAGCCCGGACCCAGATTCCCCTGGGACACAGAACCCAGAATAAAGATCATTACAACTCTTTCCTGTCTCTTCTGGATTTAGGTCATGTGATCTTCATGATGCTCTTGACACTATACCATGGTTTATTACAGGTCTTAAAGCCCGTCTAATGTTCTCCGTTCTCACCAGCTGCCGCGCGGGGGGAGGGAGGACGCCCCTCCGGCGCAGCTGCCGGCAGCTGCACATGTGTGCGCACGCCCCCCCGGCCGCGAGAATGCGCAGCTTCCCGATACATGACGAAGTGACCGGATCTATCACCTTTGTCCCCCTAAGTTCAGACGGCGTGTTCCAGGATGCCTGGCGTGGGGGTCGTCGGCACTAAAGTTCCCCAGGCCGCTCTCCCTTTTCCACCCACCTTAGCATGGGGGGAGGGAGGGCGCCCCCCCGGCACAGCTGCCAGTGTTCAAACCAAGTTTCGCCCCCCGAACCCCCCCTTCCAGAGGAGTTGGAGGAGGGAGAGGGAAGTGTGGGCTTTTCTGATTAAGCTGCTACTGGTTGGATGGATTTTTACAGAAGTTCAATGGAAGTCGATGGGAGCCAAAAGTAGTGCACCCCCCGTGTACCACAGCAGTACCCTAACCCTAACCCTGGAGCCCTGGTCCAGGACCACTGGTTTGGCCTCACTTTACACACATTATTGCTTATGTCCTAGGTTAACTGGCTACTCTAAATTGTCCATAGTTGTGAATGCAAATGGTCGTCTGTATAGTCATGAGGTCTCAGCCTCAACATTGTAAAGTGCCTAGAGATAATCAGTGATTATGATTGGCACTATAGAAATAAAATTGAATTGAATTGAATTAACTTGTCAATGTTACCTTGGGCCCCGGCATCCCCGGGGGTCCAGATGGGCCTGCTCGTCCCTTAATTCCAACACTAGGTAAACCTGGAGTCCCTGGAAAGCCTTTGTTTCCTGAAACCACAAAAAAACACCAATGTTGTTCTTGCCACCTCATGATCAAAATGATGCAAACTGCCCCCCCCCCCCCGGTGGGGTTCAGTGTTATTACACTGTAGCATAGTAAAGACCTATGTTATTAGCAGCAGCATCCTAACCCTGACCTTTGACCCCAGGGAATCCTGGAGGCCCTTGCACAGAAAATCCTGCTTCTCCGTTTTCACCCTTTGGTCCAACTGGTCCGGGGTCACCTGTAGGTCCAGTCACACCTGAGAGCAGGACAGAGAACAGGTGTTTATTACACATCAGCCCTCAGGTCCAGTAGACCCAACCCTGACACCTCACCTTCAGGTCCAGTAGACCTAACCCTGACACCTCAACTTCGGGTCCAGTAGATCCAACCCGGACACCTCACCTTCAGATCCTGGGTTTCCAGTTGCACCTTTAGTCCCTTTAGGCCCTGGATCTCCAGGAGTGGTTTTGATTTCACCTTGAGAACCTTTTTCCCCTACACCAACAAAAACAAACAAAACATACAAATAAATAAACAAAAACAATGTATTGGCTGTTGAATTTAATCCTCACCTGGTTTGCCAGGATGTCCTCTCAGTCCGATCAGTCCCACGGCACCTTGAGGTCCTGGAGGACCTGGAGGGCCGATCCCTGAAGGACCTGGAGGGCCCACTTGTCCTAAAGGTCCTCTGGGTCCAGTCTCCCCAACTGGACCCCGGTCCCCCTTTGGCCCGTTCGGCCCCTGAGCAGAGAAAATAACAAAATAATGAACAACAGCAACAAAAACAATAAAAAAGCAAAAACATTGATCAGTGAGTTTGTAAAATGTGGATCTGTAAAACACTCACAGCGTTCCCCTTCTGTCCTGCACTTCCCTTGGGTCCCGGAATTCCTGGAGGTCCATCAGCCCCATCAGGACCTGGAGGACCCTGTGCCCCCTGGTTCCCCTCCTCCCCCTTCTCCCCCAGCCTGTGCATGATGCCAGGCTCTCCGACTGGACCTGGTGGACCTGGAAGTCCTGGAACTCCAAACAGGCCCTGCAGAGCCAGATCAGTGTTAACATCAGAGGTTCAAATAGAACCTTTCACATCAAATGAACTGTGGTTCTGGAAATGGTGCTGTTCAGGTTGTAACCCTAACCCCAAGCCGGGTTCTGTGGTAAACCAGTTCAACTCTTCTTCTCAGGGTCATGATTAACGGTGGACAGAGCACAGTGAAGTAGGTATGTTTTAGTTTGTCCATTATTTCTCAATGTATTTTTCAATGGGCTGACAAACCTTTGGTTCCAGGAAAGAACCAACTTTTCAGGTTCCAAACCAATATTTTTCTGGTATGAACTGGAACCGCCACGGACCCTAATAGAGACCCTCACCCAATGAGACCCTAACCCCAACCCCAAATCTACCCCTGATAGAGACTCTCACCCAATGAGAAAGAGATCAGACAGATCAATCCTTCATAAACACATTGTGTTGAAGAACTTTCGAATTTGACCAAAATGATGACGTACGTGTGGAGCTGATGTTGATCACTGGTTATTGTGTCCTTGTATCAGTGTTTGTTCATAACCATAACTCCTAAACCCTAACCATAATGCCTAACCCTAACCTCTAAACCCTAACCCGTGTCCCGTAGCCCGGACCCTATCATACATGTTGTCATGCAAAGTCTTAAACTCAAATCATTTCATTTGAGTTGAACCAGGATGTGTCTCCTTTAATCCTCTGTGAACCACACACCTGATAAGTGGTGGGCCGTCAGGGCCTGCAAAGCCTTCTCTGCTGGCCTAAAAAAATATCTGAATCATAGACTGATGTTAATTATATTTTATCCATGAATATTTATTAAACAATTCCAAATGGTCTGTCCACTTCCTTCCATAGCTTTCCACCTGGTTGAG
Organism: Pseudamia nigra; assembly: GCA_029823295.1. Classification (NCBI taxonomy): domain Eukaryota; kingdom Metazoa; phylum Chordata; class Actinopteri; order Kurtiformes; family Apogonidae; genus Pseudamia; species Pseudamia nigra. The sequence goes on from JAQQAE010001459.1 coordinate 11,796, forward strand.
CTGCTTCCACACATGTATTTTCATATTAAAGCCTTTAACCAATCACATTTCAGCCTTCACTTGTTGTCTGCCTGGGGGCCTGCAGAATCAGTTATTTTCAGTTTTTTCCCCCAACTGCGAGGCGTGAGCTCAGTTCGCTGCCATACATGAATTTCCCCTTTTTGTGGGATCAATAAAATCTGCCTGCCCACCCGCCCAAGCAAAAAATAAGAGTCCAGACGCTGTTGCTTTAACCAATCAGATTTTGAGTTGGCGACACCAAAGTATTTTAGCAGGCTACGGTGACATCAGCGTATTCACGTCCTTTGATTGGATAATCTGAGTGTACGAGCCCAAGCTGGCAAGTGGCATCTGTAGCGAGCTGTACGAACAAAAATATAGTTGTGTCGATTGAAAAGCTGTTTTGTCAACCCATAATGGCTGACGGAGGAGCAGAAAGGGGTTTAGTTGCAGATTTGTTGTCAAAGCCATTTTCAAGACGGACTTGTCAAGAAAAGCTGGACATTGTAATGAAAGGTCGGGCAATTCTGAAGCCTGTCACAACCAGGAAAAGGATGTGTCCGGCACTTTCAGTCCACAAACTATGAGCGGTACAAGCAATGGTGCTTTCCAAAACCTTTGGGGAAACCAGAGTGAATCTGCAGCTGCGCAAGCAAGTGCGCAGGGAAACGAAGCTCCACCACGCAGAGCTGCACAAAAAAAAAATAAGTGAAGAAAAATAGGGAAATCTTAAAAAGGCTGATAGGCTGTGTCATTTTTTTGGGCCAGCAAGAACTTTCATTTCAGGGACACGATGAAAGCGCTGGATCCAAAAGCAAAGGAAACTATGTGGAGCTTGTTTCTCTCATTGCTAAGAGCAACGCGGATTTTCGTTGTCATCTGTCCACTAATAAAGTGTTAAGTCGGACGAGAGGCAAAATAGAGAATGACCTGATAACTGCTGTTGCTAAAATGATGGGAGAAGAGATGAAACGTGAAGTTAAAAAAGCACCATTTGTCTCAGTTATGGTGGATGAGATGACAGACGCCAGCAACGCAGCGGTTACTGACACTGGTCCTGTGGTTCATGACGGGAACAGGTGTAAAGGAGCAGTTTGTCATTGAACTCTTCTTGAGGAAAAAACGGAGGATGGATTTTGTCTACACATAATCAGAATCTTTGGTGAGTAAACTGTTGCTATTTTCCTACATAATACTGCAAGTTTATGAGGTTATTATTGGTGCTTTTTAATGTGTGTCACATCTGTAGCTGCAGTAGGAGACTTGTGCAGACCGGGTTTGTTTATTCAGTAAAGGCATTTATTGTTGCTACATGAGTTATCTATCTGCCATGCAACGGCTCTTTATACTGCATTTCTGGAAGAAAAGATGGTTTTTATAGCTGTAAAATAGTTATTGAGGGGTGGATTGAATGAGATGGAAGCACTACTGAAGGCGTGGATGTGGAATGCACAGCCCGCCACTGCACCTGATTCACCTTTACCTGAAGCAGCTCAGTGTGATTTTCAGAAACAGAAAAACTCACCAGTGCACCAGGTCGACCTGTCATCCCTTTGACCCCTCTGTGACCTTTGGGCCCAGGTAACCCCATGCCACCTGGAAGCAGACAGGTGAGTCGTACCTGCTTGTCAGCACTGTGTTATTGTAATAAAGCAAAAATACCAGAGCTTTTATTTTTATCCCTCCCTGTGTGGATGTGTGGAGGGCAAAGGTCAGGTGAGTTCAGGCTCCTACCTCTAACTCCTGGTTCACCTGGTTCTCCTGGTTTACCCGGGGGGCCGGGGGGGCCATAAATGTAAGGACACACAGTGCACGGCTCCCCCTTCTCACCTACAAAACCACAAGCACAGTTTGTGTTGAAACATCGCCGCTCACGTCTTTTATGGCATTTTGTTCCTTTTGTTTTCTCACATGACCACATCAGGAGTCACATGACCACACCTGAGAGGCCTTCTCCTCCTCTGGTCCCAGGAAGTCCCATCGAGCCTTTCACTCCTTTGAATCCTGGAGCGAGGACCTCTCCTGACAGGAAGTCTGGAACAAATACAAAATACAAAAACATGACAACAGAACAGATCATCACATGACACCATGGTAGGCTAGGCCAACAGTGTGGGAGGCTAGGCTAACAGTGTGGGAGGCTAGGCTAACAGTGTGGGAGGCTAGGCTCAGACAGAACTGGATCACAGAACCTGGTATTCCGGGTTCTCCCGGCTCTCCCTGAGGCCCTGGAGGTCCTGGCACTCCGGTCTTTCCTGGTGTTCCAACAATAAAGGGTCCTGGTTCTCCTACTTCTCCCTTGGGTCCTGCAAAGCCAGGTGGGCCCCGGGGGCCTGGTGGACCAGGTGGACCAAGGCCTGCAGAAATATCAGGAGATTGAGAACCAGAATTGACGCACAGACAAAACAGCACATGGTTCATCATCGTCTGTGTAAAAGCCGCTTCCCCACAGCGCGCAAGCCCCGCATCGCGAGTAATAACACGATATAATGTTCCTGGTGGGGGGGGGGGGGGTTCACTGAAAAGACCACAGCTTTTGACAACTGACACTAGTTAATGTTAGACTTGTGAGTCACATTTATACTGAACTTCTGTTTTAATTTTTTGTGTTTAATGACGTCAGTCTGTGTTCAATGTTAACCCGACAACGTTACCCAACGATGTCAACCCGACGATGTTAATCTGATGACGTTAACCCGACGTCATCAACCCACCGACATTAACCCGATGACATTAACCTGAAGGCAACCTGACAACGGTAACCGGACAACATCAACCCAACGACATTAACCCAATGACATTAACCCGACAAAGCTAACCTGTCAATGTCAACCCAACGATATCACTCTGACTGTTAACCTCACGAAATTAACCCGATGATATTGACCTGATGATGTTAACCCGATGACGTTATCCCAATGATGTTAACCCAACAATGTTTAACCTGATGACATTAACCTGATGACGTTAACCTGATGACATTAACCTGACGATGTTAACCCCACGACATTAACCCCACGATGTCAACCTGACGTGACTCAGGTGACATGTTATGTCACTCAGTCCCACATTGTAATTGCTGGTATAGATGTGTGTTAACCTGACAACTGTTTCGTAGAGTATGTATTGAAAGCAGCCGTTCCAAAGGTAATGGCTGTAAACAAATGGGCGTGGCTAACATTATGACTGGTAACATGTAACAGAGTGGTACGGGTGTCCGCCTGTTTGCTTTTAATGCCAGTCTGATCAAATCCGTGGTAAAGATCACTGATCTGTGGTCTGTCAAACACAATGAGACACTGTACCTGGATCACCTTGAAGTCCTGGAAAACCAATGAGTCCTTGAAACATGTGAAAACAAGAAGAAAAGTGAATGAAACGGTCTGCTTGTTCTCATAGATATTATACAATACATCCTCATTCTGTGCTACCTTGTTCTCCAGGGACTCCTGGGGGGCCTCGGCTCCCTTTGACCCCCGTCTGTCCCTTCAGGACTTGATGAATCCATACTATCTGTTCAGACCAGGGACAGACGCTGTTACTGAGTCCATGTCTTTGATGGTCTGTGGAAAAGTGGGTGCTAAGCTAGGTGCTAATTTAGGCTAGCATTTTCCTCTGCTTCCAGTCTTTGTGCTACAGTAGGCTAACGGTTTCCCTCTGCAGACCCTGAGATGTTTGCTAGTGTCTGTGGGCCAGGTGCTTGTTTGTGTCTGGTGGACTCACCTGTCCCAGTTCACCTGGAGGTCCTTGTTCTCCTTTCTCTCCCTGAACACAAACACAAATACATTAAACCCACAGAGACCCCCTGCCTCGGCCCCAGATCGCCCAACCCTCCAGACCCTGTTCAGGACTCACCTGGGCTCCGTCAATACCGGGAGGACCGAAGTCTCCGCGGTCCCCGATATCTCCCTGTGGAGGTCAAAGGTGAATCATTTCAGACCCTACAGGTCAAAGTGAAGGTCAAGGTCATGTGACGAGTGGGAGGCGTAGTATAATCTATCACATATTTGGTTTTGGTTCTCTAGGTCAATATCGGTTTTTATTATTCATAAATGCTGTGACCTAATTAATATGTAAATTAGGTGGTGGTTGTCATAATAACCCCGCCCCCTACACAGACTACCCATGTGACAAGTTTGGATAAATATAGACATGCCAATGACATGTGAATCCCGTGTTCTGTACATTGACAATCTGGTTCTGTCCAGATCTGCAGAATGTGCTGTTATTTTAAAATGTCACCCAGTCATTAATCCACACGCCACACACTGCAGTGCTGGTAGGAGGCGTCAGAGAGCTGAAGAACCCGTCCTTTAGTATCTTTGACAAACTCAGTCATTACCCACGCCAACGAGCTGTAGGTAGGTGGTCAGCGCCGTCTGTTCGTCTGTCTGTATGTTCGCACTACAGTGGTCCCTCACTATAACGCGGTTCACCTTTCACGGCCTCGCTATTTCGCAGTTTTTTTAGTGCCATTTTCATATTTTTTTTTTCTAAACAGCGTATGAACGCGCATTGCGTTCTGTGTCCTGATTGGTTAAAGGAGAACCTGCTGCGTCCTGATTGGCTAAGGTACTGTCGGTATGGTGGCATGTCTGTTTATAAGAATCTTCTCGCCCAGAAGAAAAAACAGCGGCAACAACTACCCACAACTATGTTCTTCACACGGAAAATGACAAATGCACCACGGCCTTCATTGGAAAAAGACGTTACAGCGGAGCGGCGCCAGGACAAAGAGGCGTGGCCGGAGGAACTGTGAACCGTGAGTCACTATTAGTTATTTCTTATGTGTCCAGCTTCATAGGTTGTTCTTTAAATAAGAGAGATATGTGAGAAAATGTTAATGCCTGCCTGAGAATAGTGTATAAAGTGTGTGGTGAGGAGTTACAGCCTTAAAACAAATATAATAATTGTAAAAAAATAAAGTTGACTACTTCGTGGCTTTCGCCTATCGCGGGGTATTTTTAGAATGTGACCCCCGCGATAAACGAGGGACCACTGTATAACTTAATAATAAAAAGTGCTGGATGATTGGTCGTTGTACCTATGTGTTTCTGATTGGTCGGTCGTACCTGTGCGTTTGTGATTGGGCGGTCGTACCTGTGTGTTTCTGATTGGTCAGTCATACCTGTGCGTTTCTGATTGGTCGGTCATACCTGTGTGTTTCTGATTGGTCGGTCGTACCTGTGTGTTTCTGATTGGTCGGTCGTACCTGTGTGTTTCTGATTGGTCGGTCGTACCTGTGCGTTTCTGATTGGTCGGTCGTACCTGTGCTCCGAGTTCTCCAGGAAACCCGTCCTTCCCAGGCTTTCCCTGAAACACAAAGACCCACCAGTCAGAGCAGACATCCACCTGCATTAAGTGAGGACAGGTTCAGTGTCTTACTGGTGGTCCAGGGTGTCCAGTGTCCCCCTTCTGTCCTTTCACCCCTGTCCTTCCTGGCAAACCCTGAGGAGCAAATCAACAAATTAAATGTTCCATATTTCACTCACATATGTCTCGTGCTGTTTAGTGCAGAAAATGTTTCCAAAGTAACTTCTGTGTGATTTAAGGCATCACAGTGTCTTATGTGCAGCAGCGCCACCTATCTGCTGACATTGTTAGATCTGATACTGTACAGTGACCTGGTTCAGTTTGGCCCTACAGCACTGACGTGAGGAAGAGGATGATGGTGGCACCAATGTGGATAAAAGATTGTCTGTTTCAGCAGATTCCGTTGTCTATTCACACACACAATGAACACAAATATTTCTGAGTGTAATTAAAACCTACGGGTAATCCACGACATCCGGTTGATCCGGGGTCCCCAGGTTCCCCCTGAAACACAAACACATACTTTATATAGTAGCGGCACTGTCCACACAGCCCCACAGCATGATGGAACCTCCACCAAATTTTACTGTAGGTAGCATGTGTTTTTCTTGGAATGCTGTGTTCTTTCATCACCACGCATATCACCCCTTGTTATGACCAAATATCTCAATTTTTATTTCATCAGTCGACAACACCCTATTCCGAAATGAAGCTGACTTGTCTAAATGTGCTTTTACATACTTCAACAGACTCTGTGGTGCGTCTGCAGAAAAGGCTTCTTCCACATCACTCCCACATACAGCTTTTCCTTGTGCAAAGTGCGCTGCATTATTGAATGATGCACAGTGACACCGTCTGCAGCGAGGTGATGTGGTAGGTCTTTGGCGGTGGTCTGTTGGTCGGATTTGATTGTTCTCACCATCGTTCACCTTTGTCTTTGATATTAATCTTGGCCCGCCACTTCTGGTGTTGATGATTGATGTTCATTAGGCCCCTCCCACACACTGACAACAGCGATGCCAGGTGTTTTGGCCCCTCCCACACACTGACAACAGCATTGGCATGTGATACTATTTTCTCTCTGATCCAAACGTGGACACGGGGACATGTTTATTTCTGTCTCAATATGGACATTTTCATTTCAGCCCCCGGTGGACACAAACAGTACTACAGAAGCAGTTTGCCGCTTGGTCCCTCCGTGTACTGTTTGATGCTGTTTATTACTGACAGTACTGTGTAGCACTGATACTTGTAGTATTTGTACCTTCAGTTCCTTCGGTCCCTCTGCGTACAGTTTGATTCCTTTCTGTCCTTGAGTTCCAGGCGGACCACGTTCACCCTGGAAACAAACACAGACATGAAAACGTTACACATGTTCATGTTTTAATTAAATGAAAAAAACACCACCTCACATTAAATTCAAATCAAAACCTAAACACGATAAAAAACACAGAGTTAAATGTTGACGAAGTCAGCTGGAGTTCCTCAGACAGACACCAGGGGGAGCCCTCCTGTCATTTACACTCAAATACAATGAGCCATTCGTAAAGTTCACATCAGTCTTTATCTGTTTTGTGCGTCATGTGACACCTCCTAATAACATTTAGAGTAATGTTGAATTGGAGACAAACTACACCGGAGATTAGAAAACCCAACGAGGATGTGTCTCACCTTCTGTCCTTGAGGTCCTGGGATGACTGGACTCGGACCTTCCTGTCCCTGGAAGACACACATGTCCAAACTCACACATGGTCTCTAAAACTGCTGACGTGTTGTTTATTTCTGTATGAGGACATCTGGTCCATCAGGCCCTGTGGACCTTGTCCATATTAACAGTTATCAGTAAAGATTCATTTCAAATCTCTGAGGCACAATTGCTTTAAAAAGTGGATATTAGCTGCTAGTACTTAAGGTTACTTATTAAGGCCACTTTATGTCCAAAGCACCGTTACCAGTGTGGGTAGATGTGGACACATGTGGACAGATGTTTGTCTCTTTGGAGACATATATGTTCTTCTGCTTCAGCCACAGAGTCACTGTTCATCAACCGACCAGAAAGATCAGTCGTCATTTAGAAGCAGGTGTATGGAATAAACCAGGTAAAAATGTAAGAATGAAACTAAACATGAGTAAAAACATCGTACAACGTGGTTACACATACGTCATAATGACCTCCGCCAAGGACGTCATGTGATCACGGTCATGTGTCTGTCCATTTTTTAGCAGGATTATGCATAAGTTTGTGGATGAATTTTGATCAAATTTTCACCCAAGGTAGCTCGTAGGTCAAGAATGAAGCCACGATGATCCGGGTCAGGATGTGGATACTAGATCAGTTTTTCTCGCTGGTTAGCATTGTGATATAGGGCCGTTCATCAGAGTCCAGTTGTGTTTTCATAATCCTGCTAGCACACAGACATGATCACATGACCCCGTTGGCTGGTTTGGGTGAACATCAGCCTTGGGGGAGGTATGTGCTCTCTAAGTGCCCTCTGGTTTTTTTTTTTTTTTAAGTGGGCTGTTTGTCACTAATAATGAACACATGAAGTGTCAGACTTTATGAAGACATGTTTGTTTTTATAGCGCATTAAAGACCTTTTCTGTGTCTACATGTCCTACAGTTTCCCCAAACATTAAAAACATGTGCTTTAGAGTAAAGTGGCATAATTTAATTTCCCTGAGGGATTAATAGTGTTCAAAGTGATGTCATACATTTTTGGAAATTGAAAGCTTTAATCTCAAACCTAAAAAGATGTTGCTGAATCATTGATCTCCTTGGGTTAAGATTATTGTATTTATTGACTGTTTTTCTTAAGTTGACAGTAATATGCGGGTGTAGTTTAAAAACAAACATACTGACCACATTGATGATTCTTCTAGAAAACACAAAACATTTCTACACACTTTGATTTCTGTTTTTGTGTTGGTACCAGACCTTTTCTCCCGGTAGCCCTGGCAGTCCTGGACTCCCCTGAATGACAGAAAAAAAACCCATCAAAACCACTGGATCCAAAAAATAATACAGTACAAAACATATAACCAGAGGTTTGGAGACTAGACGTACTGGGATTCCAGCAGGTCCTGGGGGCCCTGGAACGCCTGGGTCGCCTGGAAGTCCGCTCTGCCCCTGGAACACAAACAGAACCATGACCGGATTAAGAGCCAGTCTAACTTTCTGAAAGTGGGTTGAGGTGCACCATCACATCAAACTAAACCAACAGGAAGTCCAAACCAAACCAATGGGAAGTCCAACCTAAGCCAACAGGAAATCCAAACTAAACCAACAGGAAGTCCAACCTAAGCCAACAGGAAATCCAAACTAAACCAAAAGGAAGTCCAACCTTAAACCACTGGGAAGTCCAAACTAAACTGACAGGAAGTCCAAACTGTTACTAATTGCGTTGGTATAAAAATGATGAGAAAAAGTCAATTAACAATGGTAGAGAAACAGACCATCATAACACTTAAAAAAGTACATGTTTCCTACATAAAATATGAACTTTCCAGGTATCAGTGATGCTTATCATGTCCACTTCAGCCTGCGGACATGATAAGCCAGGGATCGAACCACTAACCCTTCGGTTCACGGACAAACCGCTCTACCTACCGAGCCGTCAGGTTCAACTTTTAGACTGATGTTAAATAAATGAATTACTTTTACTTTACTCCATGCGTGGGTTTCCTTCATTGTTGTGGTCAGAGAGCTGGACCATGAGTGAGTACAGCTTCCTTCTCTCAGAAACTGGGGGAAACTCTGACAGGAAGAGGCCTGGCAGACCCGGAGAGGCCATCTTGCCCTTCGGGTCTGTCTCTGGCAGTTCAGCACTTACCTTTGTACCATTTCAAACTATTCATTGGACTTGAACAGCATGACTTTCAATAGAAAACGGAAAAAATGGGGCTGTTGTAAAACCTTTGGCCGGTAGTGAATACCAACAGGACGTCTACCGTTGTGGCACACACCAGGACCAGATTCCAGAATCATCTTCTTCAATGTTACTTGGACACCCCCAGGCTCCCAGTACATCATGGGTAAAAGAGGCAATCTGACCTTTAATCCATTCAGCCCCGGTGGTCCTCTTGACCCTTTAATGTCCTCAGGGACTGAGAAGACCAATGAATCCCCCTGAAGAAGAAAAGGACACGTGGAGGTTCAGGTGTTTTCAGGTTTAAAATGTGTCTGTACCTGTACACACTACATGTCTGTTAAAAAACTATTCAGTGTACTTTGTATTTTTACCACTGTGCTCAGATTTCACTCAGGTGTTGAACCCGCCCACTTTTCAGCAGAGAATACTTTGATTGGATGACCCCAAGGTGACCTGGGATTAGATTCTGAAGGTGACTCTAAACTCCCAAAAATGAACATTTTATGGGTAATTTTCTGAAAAAGGTCAAGGTTAGTGTTTATCCACTGCTGCTCTGTGATTTGTTGGAATTCACTGCGGACAGACACTCACTGGCCACTTTATTAGGTACATTCTTTAATACAAAAATCTACTTATCTATTCACATGTGATCAGTTCAGCCTAACCCTAACCCAGTTCAGCCTAACCCAATTCAGCTTAACCCAGTTCAGCCTAACCCATTTTAACCTAATCCAGCTCAGCCTAATTCTAGCCTAGTTCACGCTAACCCAATTCAGCCTAACCCTAGCCCAGTTTAGCCTAACCTAGTTCAGCTTAACGCTAGCCCAGTTCAACCTAACCCAACCCTTTAGTCCCCACTCTGCATTGTTTAAATGTCACAGTCTTCGTGAGTATTACTGCTCAACATGTCCATCCTTTATGACAACGATGATCATCTGATGATAGACAGGATGTCCAACCAGTACTAGACAGGTGGACATCATGCAGGGGACATCATACAGTGGACAGGTGGACATCATACAGTGGACAGGTGGACATCATACAGGGGACAGGTGGACATCATACAGGGGACAGGTGGATTATTATTCCCTTCAGTCTTTGTTTTTGTGACCTTGGTGCTGAACCTTATAAATGTCCATGTGTCCTGTGTAAAACTAGTCCAATCTACACATTGTCCTGTACATAACGTCTGAATAAAACTATATTATGAATCAATATCTACAAGTATTTATTAGAAATTAATACAACATGAACTAAATGTTCAGGAGGGAGTGTTTTTCAACGCTGATCTTTTTGGCTCCAAATATTTAAAAATGAGTAGTTTTTCTGGATTTGTGACTGTGCTGTAAATCAACTTTCAAAGTCCTGGTGGAAGCATCGCCTTGCTCCTCGCAGGACGCCCCCATATTTGCCTTTAATTTAGCAAGATACGCATCAAGGATATGGACTTTCCAAAACCTTTGACCAGAGTTTTTCACGAGGTCCTCAATAATTTTCAGCCTTGTGATTGGCCAAGAAGCCCCTAACCACTTAAACAAAGCCTTTTTCTCTTGTTGAATTGTCTGCGCTCTAGAATCATCTCTATGAGCTACCGACATCACATCTACTCTGAAAATGTCATTAGCCAGGTCACAAAAACAATGTTTCAAGAGCAAAACCAGTCTTTTCCATTTTCTTTAGGCGTAAGAAACTGCAAATAACGCTTCCTGCTCAGGTACAAGAGAAGGTAAATATTTGGACTGACACAAATCCGGAATGATTGATTTCTTACCTTGGCTCCTGGCGGACCTCGAAGTCCCTGAAAAACAGAAGATTCTAAATCACACTTCATCAGTCGATCAGCCTTCGTTTTCTCTGATCCACAAATAATGATTCGTCACCAATGAGCTTAGTTATTCTCCACAGAAAATGTAACACACAAGCTAACTGCTAACATTAGCCAGTGAGCTAACAGCTAACATTAACTAGTATAGTTAGTAGACGTGACGACCGGTACCACCTGTTAATTCTGATTGTTTATAGCCAGTGGTTTAGTTTTGTCAGTGATGAAAACTGTTGATCAGATGACATGGTGTCAAAATAATAAAAAAAACCTCAGTTTGATTCTGATTAAGTCCAAGGTCAGGGTTAGGGGTCAGGGTTGGGGGTCAATGTTATGGGTCAGGGTCAGGGTTAGGGTCATTTAATGAAGAACTAAATAAATGGTCTGTTTCATCTTCAGTCAAACCAAATGTCACATTCATTCAAACCGCAGGGTATTTTATTCTGAAACTCATTGAGTGAGAAAACCGTCCAATCACAGCTGAGGAGGGTTTGGCTTAAATAAAGGAGGAGGGACTTACTCGTAGCCCGGGAGGTCCTGAAACCCCGGGGAATCCTGGGTAACCAACATCCCCCTATAAATTCAACCACAGTTAGTCAGGTGACATGTTACCATGTCAACAACAGGTGAAAGGTGAGTTTACAGGACGATAAATATGACAAATTAACATCAACTGTGTGAAAAAATACATTGACTGAAACACTTTAAAAATTATTAAAATAATCATCACAATGAAGAAAAAAGCAACAAAATATTCATTGAAATTAAGAAAACCTACAAAATAATAATAAATGAAAATTCAAGAAAATGAAGAAATGTATAAAAAAATAAAATAGTGAATAAAATGAACAAAAATATTTAAACCAATGAACTAAACCTGAAGTCAGATGTTTCCATCAACAAATGGTCTATTCTATTCTATTCTATTCTATTCCTCCAGGTGGGATGGCCTCTACCTTTGTCCCATTGCATCCTGGGAGTCCAGGTGGTCCGCTGGGTCCTTCCAGTCCTGGGATTCCCTGTAAAACCTGTTTCAGTAAAATGTCTAAACTCCACAAGTTAAACACATTAAAAAATGTTTGTGTGGACGTTCTCACCGGCAGGCCTGGAGGTCCTGGAATTCCAGCTTTACCAGGAAGACCCTGACACACAGGTGAGCGGACGGAGGGGTGGACGGACAGGTAGACAGACAAGTGGACGGACAGGTGGACAGACAAGTGGACGGACAGGTGGACGCACAGGTGGAGGACAGGTAGACGGACGGGTGGACGCACAGGTGGAGGACAGGTAGACAGACAGGTGGACGGGCAGGCGAACAGGTAAAATTATTAAATCATAACATTCTGAAAATGCTGTAAATATGACTGTGGTTCATTAATACATTAAATAACATTTAGTTTATGAGTCATTATGTAAAAACTCATTCATCTCTGATTTAATGAAGTACTAGTAGTATTAGTACTAGTTTTTGTGTTAGCACTATACTAGTATTACAGGTAGAATTAACATTAATATTAACATCAGTATTAGTGTTATATTAGTATTATGTTATCAGTATCAGTAGTACTATTATTGCAGTAGTACTATTATTGCAGTAGTACCCGGAATCCTTTGAATCCTGGGCTCCCTGTCGCCCCCTGCTGACCCTGCAGAAGAAAACACTCATACTTGTCATATACATATAGTTTTTTTTCCAGGTATAAACTATACGTATCTGTAGTCACTGTATATGTAGTATTTGTAGTATCTGTATCTGCAGTACACCCCCAATTCCAATGAAGTTGGGATATTTTGTAAAACATAAATAAAAGGAGAAGAGAATGATTTTCAAATCTTATAAACCCACATTTTATTCCTAATAGAACATAACAGGCAACATGGTGGTTAGCACGAGCACCTCACAGCAAGAAGGTCCTGGGCCACTGACCCTAGGGTTAGCGCTAGGGTCAGTGGCCCATTGGTATGAATGTGAGTATGAATGATTGTCTATGTCTATATACTACCTCATATAAAAACTACCTCGTATAAATACTTGCTTGTGTTCAGGTTTGGACACTGAAGTGGGCGTGACCAAACTCAACCCTTGTCTTCGTTGGATGATATTTTTACCTTTTCTCCTGTAGGACCCTGGTGACCCTCATTTCCAGGGTAACCGACCACTCCAGGTAAACCTGTGTAACCAGGGTAACCGGGCTCCCCCTGTGGAAACACAGCAGGCTGTCAGGTTACCTGTACAGGTGTTAGTTAGCCTAAGAGTACATTAGCTGCTTTTCTTGGCATTGACTGTGGTGACAGCAGGTGGATAAAAACTGTTTTTGAGTCTGTTTTTATTTCTCTGTAGCGTTTGCCCGATGGCAGCATTATGTCCCCCTTTTTCATCCTGAAACCAATGATGACCTCCTTGGTTTTGGAGGTGTTGAGCAGCAGGTTATTGTCCCTACACCTCGTCCCTATATGCGGTTTCATCCTCCCCCGGGACAAGTCCCACCACTGTGGTGTCATCTGCAAATTTAATGATGGTGTTACTGTGGTGAGTGGGCGTGCAGTCATGAGTATAGAGCAGGGGTGGCCAACCCCAGTCCTCAAGAGCCACTGCCCTGCTTGTTTTGCAGCTGTCTCTGCCCTACC
>JAQQAE010001460.1:0-25422 GCA_029823295.1 Pseudamia nigra
GCCTCGAATTGTGAAGCGCCTAGAGATAATCGGCAATTATGATTGGCGCTATACAAATAAAGATTGAATTGAATTGTGCTTTGCAATTTTAAATTAGAAATATAAGCCCATTATTCTCTGCATTTTAACCATTGCTTTGTGTAAATAATCCCATTTGTAAAAATTATCCCGTGCAATTTGTACATAATCCAGTCTTGAGTGCAATTCTCTTTTTTGATGCCCCTTATTTGTTATTTTCTGTGTGTAGATAGGATATAATTTTTAATTTTAATTTTGCTTGCACTTGCATGTGTGCTCTATTATTTATTCTCTGTGTCAACACTGTATACTGCTGTTACAGAGGAATTTCCCCAGTGTGGGAGAAATAAAGTCTTATCTTATCTTATCTTAAAGCTCCCATGCTGTGACACCTGAATTTACATCTGTTCACCTTATATGTGTTTATGACTAAATAAAGTGTGTTTTTAAAATTGTCCTTAGTTTTCCCAGGCAGACTTTATTACTCTGCCTTACATTCTCTGATCCAAGTTGTCAAAACTGCCTACTTTTAATCAGAAAAGGATCAAAGCACCAGTCATTCCTAAAGCGATCTGGGATCATATTCTCTCTATACGCCACTGTAGAAGCAGAATAATGACAAGAATGTTGGTAAGTGTTAATAAATTAAATATACAAGAAAATTAAGAAAAATTCCTTGTATGTGCAAACTACATGGCAATAAAACCGATTCTGATTGTGAAATATGGACATTTATATTTCTAACAGCTGGTGGATAAAAAATTACCACTATTGAAAGTATTCATTTCAAAAATACATCAAGTCATTTTTAGCAGTTTACAATGGAAACGAGAGATTTATGAACCAAACAAATATTTATCTAACAACTATTAAAATTGTTTCACTGTTATTTTAGATGACAAGCATTACGCGTACTTAAACATATTTTGACAATAACATTAGAAGAGCGAAACAGCTACTGATTAAACAAACTCATATTAACACTTCAGATGTTTCTTTATGGAGAGAATTGCTGTGTGCAGTAACAGAAGTCATGTTTGTGGATGGGAAATGATGCCTGGGAATATATGAAGCATATGACAGTTTTAGATCTGTAGCAAAGATCGTGTGTCAACTCGGATATGGAGCAATAAAATGGTGTAAATAATAATATCAGTCTGCAGTAGTTTGTTTGACACTGTGTTTGAGGGTCTGCTTGACCCCTTCAGTAGGCACAGGATGCTGCCAGCCTCTGCTTTGTGCACCAGGAAAAAAAAAAGTTGCATGCAGCTTGATGTGCTTTGCCCAGGCATTGTGGTTTCTCAACCCTTCAGGCTAAATCTAATAGAGTTCTGGTTCCACTAGCTCGCCTGTCTCTCTTCATCAACACACAACCAGCCCCCACACACCCTGCAGCACTAATACAAATACTGAATACAGAGCTGTTGTTCATTTCATTTTACAGCCAAGCTTGCCGGTGCCACTCAAAAGAGAACAAGAGCACTTCCCGACAAATACCAGTCTTATCCGCCGGCCTTGATAGGCAAAAAATAACCTACAGTACCCCATTTGGCGCTACATGCATACCTCCTGCGCCTTCAGAGCAGTAAACTTTTACATTGTGGTGTGTAGTGATACTTTGTGAGCAAGAGAAAAACCTTGGACTGTTTGTCTCCAGCCCTCAGTCCTACGTGCTTTGTGGTTGAGTCTGGTTGTCTGCTTTTTACTGTGGTCTTTCATCACGTTCACTCCCCATTCTGGCATGCCTACCCGTGCATGTGTGTGTCTGTTTTGTGTGTGCATCAGTGTGTAGGTAAGACCAAATCTTTACTGCCATCTAGTGGAAAGTCCTACAAAGCCCTCAGTGGGGTCAAGGAGATAAAGGTCTGAGGGTGAGTGTTAATAAATTAAATATACAGGAAAATGATGTGTTTTTGGAGTGTGTACAGTAGGGGTGTGTTTACAGAGGTGGGGGTTGCTAGATCATTAATGAAATTCTATATTAGTGCAGCAGACAGTTAGGTCAATAAGTGAGCATCAATTCTTTGCCATTGTTACACATTTGCATATAAATTGCTTTAAACAAGATTCCTTTACCGCCACTTGTTTTAAATTCATGAATGCTTTTGAATTTTGTCAGGCTCAGTTGAGCTGTTAAAAAGTCCTTTGATGCCCTTAAAACCCTGGCAGGTGTGTGTACGTGGAGTCACTTAGCCCAAAATTTTAGAAACTCTCTGTTTCTTTGTCACTAAAAAGCTCTGAAGCTCCCTCTGTCCTCTGTTTCTCTGTTAAACATTCTTTCTGCATTCAGATTCATTACCCAGTCTGGCATAACAGATGGTGAAGGGAGACTCGTCCCCCTGCATATGTCTGCATGGGCATAACTCTGGATATGCTGTATGTCTAGATATGTGCACAGTGATCAGTATTCTGAAGCTGTCTGCAGTCACTGGCCTGTCACCCAGCTTTAGGACAAGAGGGAACCTTTTCAAAATTAGACACTTTGTTGGATTTAACAGGAAAAGCTTGCAGGTAATACTGTTTCTCCATTTTCCCTGTATGTTGGGAAACAAGCTGAAGTGGATTCTCGATGAAAGCGTTTGGGCATTTTAACAAGAAAACAGGTAAATTAGTTTTAAGGACGTGTTTCACCATATAGACCATATACCCACACACATTCCCTAGTGCGGCTGTGTCTCTTACTGGTGGGCGATCGGAGTTTAGACAAGTGCTCTTGTTCAGTGTTAATTTGTGTCTGCTGGTTGATTGTTTGCCTCAGGAGGAACAAGGATGGTGCTTGGTGCTTAAAGTAATTGAATGGCCTATTTACATTCTGCTAATTGATTCCAAGGGTTTGGATGAGGTTTTTCTTTTCCGCATGTGTGTGTTACAGGAATGAGAAGATAGTAAAACAGAAAGCAAGCCAACCCATAAGAAATAATATAGTTTGCAGAAGTGAGATGAATTTCATGAAAAGGCACCAGATTTATATTCATATGATGCAATTGCAAAAACACTCTGAGATGTAACATTTAAATATGCATCTGTGAGTATGATGGGAAAAGGTCTCTAATGTGCTGCCATTAACCCTTTCATTTGCTGCGCTGTCCTACAAAGGCAAAGTGACAGGAACGAGGTGACATTAAATTCTTAGTAATTACAAAATTAAGTTCAAAAGCAAAGCAAAATGCACTAAGTTAGTGAGCATTTTTGCTTAAAATGAACAAAATAAGCAGGGAAATGAGCAACATGAGAAGTAAAAAAATACAAAATAGTAAAGAAACTGAATATAAGGGAAAAAATCAAAGAAAAAAAGATCAAAACAAACAGAAAATGAAGAAGATGCAAACAAAATCTGAAGAAAAATGAACAAAAATAAATAAAATACATAGAAAAATTAGCCAAATGAGCAAAACAATCCAGATAAAGCTTAAAAGAAAAGAACAAAAAAGAAGAAAATTCTATGCAATGATCAAGTAGCTGGCAAAAATAATATGCAAAATGAACAAAAATTACCCAAATGAAAGGGAAAATAAGACAGTCCATGTCACTCTTTGCTGAGTGACTACACTTTGACTTTGTGGGGCTGTATAGTTTGGCAATAGCAACCTCTACTTGCCCTTGCATAACTGACTACAGTACCAAAAATACTGCACAAATTGCATGGTGGATTCATAATTTGGTTTTTACATATTGTCAAATAACAACTAAAGCATCGTTCTGATTGTACTTCACAAGAGTGGCATGACAACCACTGCCTTCTTCATAATAAGTTGTTTTATTTTGATATTTTTTGGAAGTACCACAAGGCTGAAATTGTCATATTGCCAGTTTTTTAATAATTCATGCATGAAAGGCTTGATATGTTTGCTTTGAATCTGAACAGAGCATATATAAAGACAGACCCATGCAGAATAATGATTTTTCTGAACATCAGCACAGTCTTGCAGACAAAGCAAACTGTGCCACAGTCAGTCAGACTCCAGCCATGGTGGCATGTATGAAGTCTTTGATGTTCCTCCTCCTGCCAGCAAACCTCCCCTACTGTGTACGACTGCAATAACCAGCTCATTATCCCTTATTTTTGTAGTGCATGCATGTATTGTCCCTATAACTGTTTCCATGTTAATACTACTTTATATGCATTCATCATTTTATTGTGTAGGGCTTAGAGTTTCAAGATAAAGACAGAGAAAAACTGAAAAAGTCAAACTAATACTATGATTCCAGTTGATCCGGTGAAATTTCTTCACTTAAGCAAAACTTTTTTACTTTATACACAGGAAATGTGCTGTTCGGCCACTTGAACAAAGAATGCTGGCTACATTCTCCTGTGATTCCTCATCCGTATGTGCATGCATGCCTGTATAGTGCACATTTATGTGTTTTGGCCACAGTGATCATCGTTGAAAGTGTCTTTGTGCATTTTTTTGTAAATTCCTTCACAGCGTGTTTACTCAGACCTCCGCTCTATGTTTCCTTCTCTAAATTTTGTGACTGCAGGTCTAAACAGGATGCAGGTCAGCAGTTATATTAGTTTACACAAAACATACACAAGTTGGCCAGAGTGTCAGTGGACTGATATCACTCTGTTTAGGAAAAGCCTGTATGAAAAGAGCATCTTATCTATAAAATGCCAATTCACAGATTTAAAAGCAGGAGTTCTGATGGATGCTCCGTGAGTGGCTCTAATGGAATACAGACACAATATTCCCTGAACAAAAAAAAATTAATACTTTCTGTGCTTTAAACTGATGGAGTGCATCTCCACTAAGGCATTCTAGTCCTGTGTGCAATTCCCACTAACAGTGTTTCCCATATCACAGTGTCTATATTTAGTCCTGCGGTGGTAAGACCTTAAGTGCTGCAGTTCAGGTTACTGAGTGCAAATTGATTGGTAAAGATGGGATCAGTATACAATGGTTCCATCGTATTTCAGTGTGGCATTTCATTCAACTATCATACCACTAATTAAACCTTTATTATTTGACATTTCTTAATTGTGTCTGTGTTATTATTCACCAAAACAGGCAAATATTGGTTTCACAGTCCCATCTCTCCATCACATACGGTACGTGATTTACAGTATCATTGCAATAGCTTGAACATGGCTGAGTCAGTTTACTTGAAACTTGCCAAATTTGTGTAATATGGACCATTGAATGATTTCCATCCAAGCAGCTTTTCAGATACAGTAGGTGGCCCTGATGCTTTTCAAGCATTACTGCTTATTTCAATAAAAGATGCAAAAACGTGGAAGTGTCAGAAGTGATTAAGTTGAAACTCAGCATGTTTTTTGGCCACTATATAGTCTCTATCCTGTGTTTTTTTTTTTTGGGATAGATGGCACAAATGCTTTTGGGCTACATGGTCCTACTGCTTGTAAAGAAAAATGCAATTGTTTTAAAGTGGCTGAACCAATTCACTTAGTAAAACCTACCATGATTATTGATCACTTGAATACCTCCATCCTATCAACTTTTTGGATCATTGGCACTACAGCTGCAACAACAAAAGGTGTGATAACGTGAACATTTTTGAACTTGAAACTTGCCATTTTTATTGATCACTATCAGATCTCTCTCCTCCAACCTGTGAAGCAGGTAGCACCATTGCCTTTTGTTCAGGTGACACTATTCAGTAGATTCTTTATGATCACAGACAGGGGTTTTCAACCAATTTTGATCTACAGACCATTCTGACTGCTGTTCAGTGTGATGACAGGTGATGAGATTAGTTTTTCTTACCTGTTAGGGTGTATTCACTCCTGGATCATTTGGACCTTTTTTTTTGCACGTATGAACACAGTAATCACTCCTGCATTCGGAACAGATAAGCCGAGACCACCCCTCCTAGGTAGTCTTGGCTTGTTTCCATTTGATCCCTGTAGCAGTTTGTTTGTGGTGGGAAGACAATCGGCGCAACACAACACAACTGACTTAAAACTGAGGTTAACAATGGAATAGCGGGGTCAAGAATGCACTCAGTTACCAACAGTAATTCAAAACAACAGAAATAGAAGACAAAGGAATAAAAGAAGAGGCAGAGGAAAAGGAGGAGGAGTTGGTGAGATAGGCATAATATAATGACGTTTACCTGATGCCTTGTGCGTAATGCCCCATGCGCACCTCTCAGAGCCCCTCGGTTCCGTGCGGTGGCATATATTCGTCTCATGAGATGCATCGTCTCATCAGATGCACCAGAGAGCCACACAAAGAACTAGCCACACCCGCAGCAGATGATCCATTGTTGTTGTTTTTCCCACAGGGCGACTAAAAAGAGTAAACTTTTCCCCTTTCCAGAGATGATTTCTGACCAATGAGAGAAGAGTTTGCTCACATGGCATTTGTTTATAAGTTAGTACTGATACAGACTGATACCCTGTGAACACAAACAACCCAAAGGACAATTGCAACCAATGTATCATTTTATCCCCTGAATCGAAACAAAGCAAACGAGCCATAAGTGTGAATACACCCTGTGAGCCTTTTCATGGCTTCACAGCTTCATTTACAAGAAGTGTAGCGCATACAAAACACAGTGGTATCTCGTGACCTCCTTTGTCAGCGTTGCATATAAATCCCTATTTAATGTAGTCCTCATTGTATTTTCATCTTGGGCTTTTTCTCCTAAGTTTCCTATTTCCTGTGAAGTTGAAGCTTTGTCCAAACGGCATGCAGCAAAATCTTGTCTGACTTCCACCTCTGTCAATCTTTTTCCTTACGACAAATCGGTCCATGATGGTAGTGGCAGGACAATGAACCTACAAGGCTGCAGACCACTTGCAATGCCTTCATGGACAGCCAGGGGCCCGCAGACCACTGGTTGAAAACTCAATCAAACACCCTTGAGTTTCAGTTTATTTCAAGCAAAGAAGATTGGAAGGTTATGTGGAAAATAGCGCTATCTGCAAGATGTCTAAATAGCAATTCACTGAAAATGAGATCAAGGTGCTCATGTTTTCCTCGTTTCCTACAATTTGTAAGGAACAACAAAGAAAATCATAGCCTTTTTCTGTCACAAAACACACTTGAAAGTAGGTAACTGCTTTGTCTTTCTTACTCTGAAGTAGCTTCATGATGCCTAAACCTTCAACATTTTCTTTACAGTGCGAGTAAAAATAAAAGCAGCCCAGATGGGGTTCTTGTGGTTTTGACTTCATATCTCCGTAGCCTTGATGCATACTTACATTTTTTTGGGCAGCTGCACTTTGGCGCTGTTTATGCTATGATCTTATGTTGAGTTTCCACTACTTTCAAATGTATGGTTTTACTTGTATGGCAGTGATGTGCTTCCTATTTACCATTGTGACAGTTTGCGTCTGTTGTCGCCCCTGGGCCTGGAAGACTGGAGCGCTCCATGTTATTTAGTTCTGTCAGTGCGACTGATACTGTAAGCCATGTCCTGGAGGCTGGATTCGGGATGATGTGAAGACGTTGCTCTGGTACCCATCCAAGCTCATGTCTGTAATTCCTTGCCCCTTCCTTCCCCTCTTCATGCATTCTTCCACTTTTTCTTAACCCCCTTCCTCCTCTCCCACGACCTCAGGGAGTCCTCAGGAGGTGCCGTGTTCCAAAACGGGATGATTTTTCCCCCCTCTTCTTCTTTCTCTTTCTCCCAAATTAACATTGAAAAAACCCCAAACCTCACTGCTGAGTGACTCACTCAAATAATTGTTGCTTTTAGCTGTATCAGGTTACTCTTTCTCTGAATCGCTTTTTTACTTTTCTTCCTTTCCCCCAGTACAGTGTGGTATCTGGGACACTTGTGAATTAGGGCCTTTGAGAGACAGGAAGGAAAAGAAAGAAAGAAAGAGAGCGAGAAAGAGTGACATCACAGCGGGAAAGAAGGAGAGAGGTCCAAAACTTTAGTAGCCCTGTAATTTTCTGCTCTGGTTCTATGATTGCATATATGACCTTCACAGAGAAATAACCCAATAGGAGGTTGTCCTCAATTCTTTCAGTCAGCTGAGTCTCAGTATGCATTTGTATGTGGTTAAATAAACATTGTTATTGTGTTTGAGTCTTAGTCAAGCTTGTCTACACTAGGTGTGTTTAGGTGGAGTTCCACATTCTTCACCAGGACAGAGTGTCAGAAGGACATAAGGTGAGAACAACCGAAGAAAATAGGGTCAGAGAAGGAAAGGAAGCCCAGATTTTGTAGCTGAATTTGAACTCAAGAAAAGCCTACGAGTTGTGGATCCCACCCCTTTCCAAACCGGAGTTACTGTAGACTCTCATACAGCCGGCCCTCCCTCTTCCCCTCCTCTCCTCTTCCCATGTGAGCCGGAGCCTGATGACTGGACCTCTCTGTGTCTTCGCTCTGCTTACGCTTTGCTGCGCTCCACCAGACATGCATTGTTCTCCACTGTACACTACTTGTTGCTCCAATTCTCAAAGAGTTGGTCTGTGTTATCTGGGCAGAAAACATTAACTGGGACGGACTTGTGTTGCCACACGGTGAGTACTGACATTTGACTCTAGGACTTTCATTATAAGGAAGAACTGTTTCATTCATTTCTTTACTTTGCTGGAATATTATTGAGTTGGTGGATGAGAGGTTAAATGTGGCGTTAGGTATTTTTAAACAAGACAGCAGACGTTTGTACGTGTTGACCTTATATTTCGGAGAAACCTTTCACATTGTTTCCTGTTTCCGACTGACTGGTTTTTTCTGCTGACTCACTTCATCAACTTATTACACATGGCTCCATGCATTGTGGGTGTGTGAGAGTACATGTGTTTGCCATTGTGTAGATATTTTTTGCCTGATACGTGGTTTCTGTGATTGTCTATCTGTCTTCCATCACTGTGAGGATGTTGCATTTGTCAAATTTAATTATTTTCTGTCTTTGTTCCCTCTTTGACTTCTTTTTTGTTGCTGCATGGAAATTTTAGCTGTGACAGAGAAAGAGACAAAAAAGAGGGTTGCTGGCATACCACAGTATTGTTGTTTGTCATCACCCATCTCAGGTCCTTATTGATTTTCTCCTCTGTTCACTGAACAAGAACAATAGCCTCACGCCTGGCCAAGGCCCACAGTAAATAAGCCAGCGAAATATCAACATCAAATCTTCTGCAAGATGTTGTTCATTGATTTGCTTTGTCGCCTGATACACACAAATACATACACACATAAACAATTGGGCCTTGTCGGCTAGAGGGACCCCATTGTTCAGTGTGCATAATTGTTTGTGTGTATGTGTCTAAAGACTTGTCCAAAGGTCTTGGACAATGAAGTCTGTCACTGGGGGGTTGTGGATTTCTATCTCTCTTTGGCTCTCTCTCTCTTCCTCGCTCTCCTTTTCCTGTCCAAGTCCCCCTTCACATCTGGATCTCCCCAGCAGCTGACAAGGAACAAGGGAGCGGATGGAGCAAGGAAGGGGAAGGGGTAGGGGAGAAAAGAGGGCTTGAAATGGGTGGAAGGAGAGTTTACTTAAGCCAAAGTTCCCTTTGTAGACTTCCCCCATTGCAGGAAGAACAAACCGTACAGTGTCATTGTGAATGCCCGATATGTTAGCGGAAACACAAGCACAGCAGGCACAGGCAGGAAGCTTCACTCACTCAGATGCACAGATATACACTCAGGGTATAGAATACATACACACCACTGCATTTATTTGTAAAATCACAGGTGTGGTTTGTGTTGTATGCAAATGACCACTCCTATATTAGTCCTCATTACTTGCTAATGAATATCCTAACCTCATCAGTTACAAAAGAAATGAAAAAGGACCAAAAAAATGTAAAGAAATATAGAACTTTACATTTACTGGTCTATTGTGTGTGCCAGTAGTTCTGATGCTGTAAAAGTGCCAGGTCAGAACCTGTTTCTGAGATGTAAGAGTGGACATATGGCTCTGGGTTTCTGGTTGTTGGTCTACTGTTGTTCCTCTGGCCAAATAATGCTGGTGCAAGCAGACTATTGTAGGGGTGATGGACATTTACTGTTCTGGCACCTTGTCTGGTGGTCAATCCTGCCTCCATTCCAATGGCACCATCCTGGTCAGGTTGCCCCATTTGTGGCATTCTTACAGATGTCATTTTCACCAAAGCTGTGGTATCTTTATGGTATCTTTGACAGAGGAGTAGTCATTTGGGATTGGATTCACAAAGGCAGTGTGAGTTCTTTCCCAAAATTGTGTTTTGAGACACAGGACTTATAAGCACTATTTAAATATCCAGCATTAGGATATTTTAAATTGATCAACTTTACAGAAATGAGAAAAGGAACAGGTCTTGTACAGTACCGGTAGTCCCCCGGGTAACGAATGCTTCTACCAAAGAAAAATTTGGGTAATGAAAAAAAATCGGCCCACATTGTGTCCCAGCTAACGAAAAAGTTTCAGGTTATGACTTTCGTAATTCGGTTACAAATCTCTTCACCTATTGTTTCACCTAATTTTTTCACTTTTTTCACCTAAAATACTGCTTCATTTTGTGTTTTTCATCATGGGACTTAAGAAAAATGTCTGTCTCTGTCTCATCCTCCTCCGATAAGTGTCTTTATAAATCAATAAATGTGCACATACAAGCGTGTAATACATACTTTATATGGGAGTTTTTGTGGATCCAAAATGGATTAATTGGTTTTACATGTATTCCTATGGAAAAACTCACTTCGGCTAATGAATGATTCACCCAATGAACGTGACGCCGGAACAAATTTAATTTGTTAGCCAGAGCGCCACTGTACTTGTATTTTAAGTTTTTGTGTTTTTATACTAGATTGTATGTTGACTTGACATTTCTAAATGAGAAATATGTATAATTTCCTGGATAGTTAACCATGTTGACTCAAATCGCAAGTACAATATCACCCACAGTTATTACAATATGACTTTTTCACCAAATCGTTCAGCCCTATCACATAGAACCACTGTTTTTGTACACACAAATTCAAATTCTACCAACTGCATGCCCTCAGAAACATACACATTCACACACGTCAGGTACCATTAAACTCTACAAATGGATTCATTTTAGCTTCTTTGGAAGGCTTTGGTGTGAGCATGTGTCATATTTTCTAAAGCATTTTGCAGAAGGCTTTAGCTGCCAAAGCCCGTTCTGTCCTCTGTCAATTACTCGACGGTGGTACCTCTCAGCGCATCACTGTGTGTCTGTCCGTAGCAGGGTATCGACTCAGGCGAGAAGCTGAAACCATAATGAAAAGCTCTGCATCGAAGAGAATCGCTTGGCCTGGATTAGATTTACTCCTCTTTACTTTTTCATTTTCTGCGCCAGCTGAAACCGTATGTGCCAGCTGCTGTTGAAGCACTGTGCCTGAGCCTGGCAACCACCTCCGTGCCTGTTTATCCACACCAGGGCAGGGCTAAGCACCATAGCAACAGGTGTATGTTGACATCATTAGAGTTTAGCAATAATTCAAGCAGCCTAGATGAATTCTTATTGAAAGCGGGTGAAGGTCCTCCTCACATCTGCTGCTGTGGTTCTTGTGCAGCACACATGATCTGTGCAAGGAGGGTTTGAGGGTGGCAGTGATTGGAACAGTGATAAAAAAACAGCTTTCATTTCCTCCAGCCTCCCAGGAATTGTTTGACTATGCAGCGGCTGCCATATGTGCATGTGTAGCTCAGTCAACTCCCTCTGTCAGTGCAGCTGCTCTCCATCTATCTGTACTGCTACTTTCGGTTTATTTGTGGCCATTATGAGCTAAGCCTGTGACTTTGTGTGATTTATAGCCGAGCAGCGATGATGTTACGATGCAGGTGGCGTGAGTGTGACTAGGATCACAGCTGAATAATTTACAGTCTGAATACTCTCTTGTTGTAGTTTGACATCACTGATCCCATTGCCAGAAGTGGTTAGTACTCAAGTATCTTTACTTCTTTACATGTATTTGAGTAGTATTTCCCATAAAATGTACTTTTGGGAGTTGTTGTGTTGCAGAATACTTTTTACTCAGTTGTATTTGTGATGGAGCTAATGAACTTTTACTCAGTTGAAGTACAAGTAAAAGTGGATTGTAATTTTTTTTTATTACAAAACTATGAATCAAAAATTTAAAAATTTGCAAAAGTGATCAGGTAAATTATCAGAATGAATTAACTAAGAACACTTTTACAAGCCTAATCAAAAAAAGGAACAAAATGAATAGAATAACAAAAGAAAAAATGTAATAATGACATACTGTAATAAGCAGAAGTGAACAAAATAACTGAGAAAATGAACAAAATAAGCAACAAAATGAACAAAAGTCAACAAAATGAGCAACAAAATGAGCACATTTTTTTAAAAGTAAATAAACTGTAAATGAACAAAATGAGCAATAAAAAGAACAAATGAGAAACAAAATAAACCAAATAATCAAAAAATGGCACAAAATCATCAAGCAAATTATGAAGTTAACATGGACACAAATGACCAAAATAACTGACAAATTGAATGAAAATGAACAGAGTAAGCAACAAAATGAACAAAACAGGCAATAAAATGGACAAAAAATAAAACATAAGCAACAAAATGAACAAAAAAATGAACAAATGAGAAACAAAATAGTCAAGTAAATTATGAAATAAACATAATAAGCAAATGAACCAAATAACAGAGAAATTATATGAAAATGACCAAAATAAGCAACAAAATGGATCAAAAATAATCATATAAATGAACAAAAGAGCGTTTATATGAGACTGTAATAAATTCGAGTAGTTTATGAGGTACTCTTTTACTTTTGGGCAAGTACTTATATTTATGAGTACTTCTACATGAGTCATTGTTATTATAAAGTAGTGATCGTCTTACTTGAGTACTGTTTCTGTTTATTCCCCAAACCACTGGTTACAATGCAGGTGGTATGAGTAGGAGTAGCTGAATAATTTACAGTCTGAATACTCTCTTGTTGTAGCTTGACATCATTAAATCTTGTCTAGAAATGTCTTCTATGCATTCGTTTTTTCATTCTGCGTGTTTACAATGACCAAATCAAAGAATCTGCTGATGCACTGCATCTGTTTTAACATAACTTCAACAGACGTCATCGTCTTGTTGTGGTTGTTGTCTGACGTCAGCCAAGTTAGCGTCGCTTACATTACCGCGGCCAATGAGATAGTGTTATTTGGCTTATGGAACACTGTGAACACTGTACTGTATGTGTACCCGCAAACAAATGACAGCAGCAATGACTGACATGTGGTTAGATGGACAACAAAGCTATAGTTTGTTATAGTGAGAGCAATAACATTCACTCAGGACTGATGCCAATGCAGTGCTTCCAACAGTGACATACAGTACGCTGTACACAAGAACAAGATTATGACTGACAAGAAACCACCACAGCGGGATGAATTGGATTATCAGATTTCAGTTTTTTTATTATGAAGCACTCTTATTAAGCAGAATATAGAAAAAAAAACACAAATTTCACTGACATGGAGCCCTAGAAATGGGTCAAAGTACCTCACATAGCAAAGACTGTGTTTTTTTTTTTTTTCAAATAAATGTACTTCTGAGAGAACTTGTTTTACAGAGTACTTTTAAGGCTTTCTCAGTTACATTTGTTATGAAAATAATGTACTTCTACTCTAGTTACATTCTGTCACGTCAGTGAGTAGGTAATTGTTGGAATTAAATAAAAAAAACAAGTAATCAGTGACATAAAAATGAACTGATCAAGTAAATGATCAAAATGAATAAACTACGTGAAAAAAATGAGACAATATTTACAAAAATAGTCAATAAAATGAACAAAATAAGCAACAAAATAACAGAAAATGAACTAAACAAAATATGCAACAAAATTAACAAAATAATCAAGTAAATGGAGGAAAATTAACAAGATAATTAAGAAATTGTACAAACAATCCACAAAATTAGTTAACAAAAAATGAATAAAATAATCAAGTAAATGAATGAAAACTAACAATATAATTTACAAAATGAACAAACAAGCCACCAAATGAGCAACAAAATTCACAAAAAATGAACAAAACAAACAAATTAAGCAACACACATAAAATATCAACAAAATAAACAAAAACTCAACAGAAGCAACACAATTAACAGAAAATAACAGACTGTACAAAAATGAACAAAAAAAGCAACAAAATGAATGAAATATACAACAGAATGAACAAAATACTCAGGTAAATTAATGAAAATTAACAGCATAATTAAGAAATTGAACAAACAATTACACAGAATAAGCAACAAAATAAATAAAAAAAGAACAAAATACCTGTTTGAACACTATATATGAATATATGAAGTCATAACATTACTACTTGACTAGTTTTTTGAGATACTCATTTACTTTTACACCAATACTTATATTCATGAGTACTTCTAATTGAGACACTATAATTAGAGAGTAACAATTTGATAACTTGAGTACTATTTCTGTTGTACACACCTCTGCTTAAACTCGTCTTTCTACTTTTATCTGCACTTTTATCTTATCTTGGCACATGCACCAGCTACTTCACACCCATTTCTGCTTCCTTCAATCAGTGTAGTCACAGTCAGTTTGCACACTGTACCTGAGGGAGTGGCCTATGTAGCCCTGTCTCCCAAGTACCAACAGAAATTAGTGGTGCTTATGCAATTGGTGTGAATGGCAGCGATATTGAATTGTCAAGTTGGGGTTAGTGGGCTTCCTCTGACTAAGAACTCAGAAATTCCGCCTTTCGAGTACAACTGGAACACACACCATATGTCTTCACTGGGTGAGTCGAGTGAGTTCCAAGACGTGTCTGTATAAAAATATACTGTCATTTCTCTCAAAGCATGGATTGGAAGCAAATGGATAAATAATCCGCTTCATAATGCTGGCCGATAACCAGTTGAACGCTGCAAGAGCCAAAATCAGTGTAGCAATGGCAGAATATGAAGACACATTTTCAGCTCTCTCCTCTTTGTAACAATCAAAAGATTAGATATGAAGGTGCACAACCTGATGCTGCTTCAGGACATTTTTCCAATGTATGTGATGAGCTGCAGAGTACATTACATCAGACTGAATTTGCATGGCGATCAGTTAACTCCCCCATCTGTCTGAAAACACAATACAGACAGACAAGGTCTAAAAGTCGCTTTTCCTCTCAGACCTGAACTCATGTGCTGAAAGGCCGTTGTGGAATTTTGCCCAGTGATGCCAAAAGAAAAAAAAACAAGGAAGTACTGAAACTTTAAGTAGGGCAAGTGAATGCACCAAGAATTGCAATTGGGTTTGTAAGTACAGTGTGTGCTGCTGTGGGTTGTCAGACTGAAAAATCTCTGAATTATGTTTTCCAGAGTGCATAGAGCTGTATATTTACAGTGTTTGTGCTCAGCAGGTTGCATGGCCATATTAATGAAACCCAAAATGTCTTTAGTTTTAAGGTTTACAAGTTTTAGAAGGTAGAAATACAACTTAGTTTTATTTGTATTTCTGCCTTCTAAAACTTGTAGACCTTTGCAGCTCATAATCATGCATGCTTTCATTTTTGCTTCCAACTAAGTAATTTAGTTAAATTCTGCTAAAACATAATGAAGCAGGTGTCTGATTATCTTCACAGTCAGCATGATTACATGGAATTTTGCACATATCTACTCATACATAGTCATATTTTTAACAATAGCATAAAGCTATGAGGTATGTGTGTTTTTATCCTATGTATTCTGCATGTTTAAGGATGTACAGTAGTATGTGCAAACAGGCACAATGGTCTACAGGGAAGTCTTTGTTCTTTATTGTCCTCTTGAAAACAAAGCAAGCAATCTCAATTATACTGAATATTACATGGTGTTCTACACAACAAATGGTCATTTTTCTGTACACAAGGCTGGCTACAGAGTAATACTCAGCGGTTCAGCTGATGCCATAAAAGCTGCTTATGAAAGCTCCTTAAATATATTTTGGAACACATTAGAGGCCAGGTATAAATCCAGCTTCGAACATATCGTGGGCTACAGTATTGAAATGAGAAGATCACAGCTATTATTGTTGACAAAAGAACATTCCCTGATTGTAGCCCGACTGTGTGTGTGGATACAAAGAGCTCTGATTACTGCCGGCACCGTCACCCCACTTCCCAGGAGAACAAGCATTGACTAGCACAGCAGGGGGACAGAAAAGCTGCCATACACACTGTAGAGGCATGTACCAGCACACCGGGCACACATCAAACACAGTGATTAGCACTTTGCAGGATAATCTCGTGCTCTACTGTCAGCCCACGTTTCCTCTTTTTTCTATTTTTTTAATTGCACACTTTGTTTGCAGTTTATCAGTATTAAACACGTCGCGAGAACAAAGACAGCGCAGTGGTGAAGAGATTACTGTATATTTAAACACAGGACCTTTTATGTGTGTAGATGACTATATCCAATAATAAACTATTGTACATCGCTCAACTCAATATAAAACACCAATAAAGTTTGATGAGCTCTTTAAACATGAGGTGTGCACACACATCCTTTTCCTGTTTGTGTTGCCCATGGCATTTATTAGTGGTGATGTCACCAGAGATGTACGAGTGTTGGAGCATGAGGGGATGACCTCAGCACGGGAGACGTCCCAGAGGACTCATATCAGCAGCAGCCAGCAACTTTCTCACATGCTGTATCTGCACTAACAACTCTCCCTGCAGATCCCAGTGTCTGATCCTTCACAGGAATCACTGATCACCAGCACACATTCAGCACAGACAACTCTGACGTGCACACGCTGCATGTTCACTGCAAGAGTCTGAAGGATAATTTTTGATTTGATCTTCTAGTGCAGTCGAACTGTGTTTATTCGGTGCGTGCTTTTTGCACATGATGGTGTTGTGATCTTGATGGCAATGGAATAAACACAGCTGCTTGAGCAAACAGAAATAATCTGCAAGTTGCTCGCAAGAAGATTTTGCCTTTGAGACAAAATTTGAGAATGTTGTGAATGTAGCTGGGTGCTACAATCAAAAACCAGCATCATTGTAATTTCATCATGTGTACTCAAGGCTTTGAGTGACACAGAGTTTCCATAATCAAATATCAGAAACTATTGCAGAATATCTCATAGCAAACTTAAACATAAATTAGAAATCCCTCAGAGAGCACAGATCTCCACCAGGGCAGCTCACTTTCTCTTCACAGTGAAAACCTACCATTATCATTTGAACCTCATTTCCCCCATAATGTTATTGCACCCATAAGTAATATACTTACATTTATTTGACCCTCTCTTTTGGATTCTTTGACCATGAAAACCTATCATTGAAATTTGAAATCACATACGTATCATTATTAGTTCAATAGTTATTAATGAAAAATAATATTTCCATAATGGTGGTTTTCTTCTGGATCTATCGCTGTAAATGTTGAAAATACATCAAATCTGTGGGCACATGACTGAATCACCAGACTTTCCACTACAATTTGGTATTTGTTTCATGCCTATAGTTTTATTTGTTACCTTACAGAAGATATTTTTCCTCAATCACTGTCCGTATATGCATCCTGGATCACTATGTCCACAATATTATCCACATCTGGATTTGACTTTGTAGTTTGATAGAACCTATTATGGTATTATCCTGTGTGTTTTTATTATATTTTATGGGTGTTATTTATGATGTTTCAAGGACAAATGTTGAGTGTGGTCCTATCTCACAATGGTGAAGAATTCTTTAAAAATCTTCCGGACTCACTCCCAGAATCAAATTGATTGGTCCTTTTGCCCTTTCTGACCTACCCTGAAAATTTCATCCAAATTTGTTCCAAAGATTTCAAGTTATTTTGGTAACAAACAGATAAATAAACGTTGACAAAAACATAACCTCCTTGGCGGAAGTCATAACATAACAATGCCGCCATCCATGATCCATAGAGTGATATGAATATTGTGCTTGGCGATTTTGGACCAAGTTGTGAAACCAATGCACCCTCCATCACCATCATCAAAATAATCAGATGAGGGAATATTTGAAAAGAGATTTAAAGACCTGTAGAGTAAATGTCATGATGCAGTGATGGTAGGATACGTTGGCCCAGGTCTTATTGAGACACTTTACGTTGATTTTTTCATTTATTTTGTCACCCATCTTTGTCTCCTCTGGTCGTTTTATTCAAGTGCCACTAAGATCTTTTACTTGGTCTAAAGTGCAAGAGGAATCTAGGCATGAAGTATACAATACAAATCTGTGGTAAATCAATTAAATACCTAATAAATGAATTAAGGAAGGATAAGGACAAAGATAGTTAATTACAAGTGCCTCGACAACAAGTAACAGACAAAAAGACACTTGCAATAAATTAAGATTTATATGAAATTAGTCTTAGAATTTGAATAAAGTAAAATAAAATGGGGTAAAACACTGTGCAGACCCCTCCAAGCAACAAACCTGCACATTAATCTTTTCTTTCTGCACTCCCCACCCCCTTCTTTTCCCCTTCTTCCACACCTCAGCACGTTTGTGTGTTTACCAACCTTTACTTTTACAACAGCCATTAAACACCCACCTTTAAGTGAGACATAAATGCAGACCGAATGCAGCGAAACAAAATAATTCACTGAATGATTCATTACTGGCTCTTGATCCCTTAACACCTCATAAGCGTTGCACAGGTTTACACACACACACAAACAGGCAAGATTATGCGTACATGCTTTGCCTGTGGATACACACACACAGGAACACACGGTATATGGTTGTTGTGCGCACATTCCTGATCTGTATCCATGGATGTGGTTGGTACCTCTGTGATTATTTTTACATTTGTGGCTGGCTGCACAGCTGTCCCAGGAAGAGGCAACCATTCATTTATGGGTCAACTGTTACTTGACTCAGAAGCAAAAGCTGGACACCACTCTGCCCACCATTCTACTGGAAAAAAGATGATCGGTCCTCCCATGCCAGATAATGTCACCACAGTGTTGCGACCGGTGTCTCAAAATCAGGAAATAATGAGTCTAAATGTCAGTAAAACTCATTCCAAGAATACATCAGCAAACAAACATGTCTGCACTGTTAAGCTGCCGATGTTGCTCACTGAAAAACCACAGGACACACATGCCAGAAGCCAAAACCCTCAAACGGGGTCTGAGGAGCAAAACCACTGGCCTTACTTTAAGGAAATACACCCTTTTAAAATACAGGATTCCCAAAAGTGACCATTTCAAAATGATACCGTACTTTAAGTCCTGAATGTACTGAGTGCTTGCTCCTTGCATCACTGTTTTCAAAATGACTTACAGATGCATGTGGGAGCTAAAACTGGCATTAACTGCTTCTTTTCATTTTTCATATACCACCATACTGTAGTATTGCTAAAATTAAAGCTTAAATGCTTCAATAAGCAACAAGTTATGTAATTATGCTCACCACTAGCAAAGTTATTGGGCGTGCAGAGTGTATTGAGAAGGGAACCTTTATTAACGGAGCGTACCTTTCTTGTTTACTTTTCATTACTTACATTCATTGGAACATGGCAAAGGCAGTAATAAATGACCCGGTCCTGCAATGAACAGTCAAGATTTTGCTTTGAATACAATGTTTTTACCTCCGTTGAAAAGGTTATGTTTTTGTCAGCGTTAGTTTATCTGAGCATAGGTTCAAATGATAATGTTAGGTTTTCACTATGAAGAGGACCTGAGCTTCCGTGGTGGCGGTCTGTGGTCTTTGAGTGCTTTCCAGTTCCAGAAGAGACAAATCCTCTGAGTCCCTGTCCTTGAATTTGTCAGCCATCTGTCTGTGTTGTATCTGCTATGCCCCAGGGGGAGCTGTTGCTCCAGCTGTGGACTGTAAATCCCTGTCCGGCCCTGGTCCTCCCTGCCCTCTGGACCCATTAAACTCCTCTCGCCACCTCCCTCTGTCTCCTCCTTGCTCATTTACTTTCTCTCCTCAGTCATTCCTAATCAGCCTTTAATGTTAAACTCAATAGACGTGATCATTTTGAGCATCTTTCTGTTTTATGAATCACTGACAGTGTCAATAATTGGTTCTCCTTTCAGTTTGCCATTACATCACAGCTAAAACCCAGCCATAACATGTTTCCACCACATGCCCTGCTCTCTGTTGCCAGTCATTTGTGCACATAAACAGTCTGAATCAGGAGTCTGCTTGAGGTTATGACTGAGCTAAACCCTGGAACTTGACACTGTATGCAGTCGGTTTGACTGGCGCTGCAGTTACATTTCACTGTGACAATGCAAAGTTGAGATGCTCTGTTGTTCCTCCGCTTTTCCCAGTGGTATTAATGTGCCGTGAGTAAAACCTTTACCTCCTACACATTTCATCGAACATTAATATTTATGCCAGGAGTCTGGTCTAAGTAAAAGGTATGACAAATGTTTGTATGTGGGTGTTGCTGATGATCAGCGGTTTGGAGAACAGCACTTTTTAAAATCACACAGTGTTTTGTGTCTACAGACTTTTGGGAATATTAAGAACGGCAGCTTAATATTTTCTCAGTAATAGTAATTTTTGATGACTGTAACTTGATTGTCAATAGATAAAAAGCTGCATTTCTTCAAATCTGGTCTATTATTTAAGGATTAAAACAGAATTATACAGGGCCTACAGTATACATATGATGGTGTTTCAGTTGTTATGGTTACTATAATCTTCATCCACACCTCCTCCAGATTCTGGGACTGGAGCCAGAGAGGCAAAATGCCTTCCTTCATAACACTCAAACACTTTGAATTATCCACACCAAGCTGAGAATTTATTTTTGATTCCTCTTCACGTATGATATAGGCAGTCGAATCTCAGGAATGTGCTTTACAAGCCATATGTGCTTCTGTTTTTCTGCTCTGAAATCATCACATCCAGATCTTCTTGCAGCTGTCTCTCAATACAGTATATCCCAAATATTACAAAGCAAGAGAAGAAAGTGTAGCTAAAGGAAAGGACACAAAATGCCAGTGAATAAATTAGAGTGGTCCACGAAAACCAAAATGCATTCCTGAACACGTTACATATTGCCTACTATCTCCATGTGCCTTGTCTCTGTCTATTCTGTTTATTAATTGTTTAATTATTCATTATCCTTTAGCTTCCACTTCACTAATCTTCAATTAAAATAGAATAAATCTAAACAGTTTTACAAGAACACATTAAAAATGTAAAATAAGCATCTATAGACTCATGATGAGTTTGTGAACCAAAGTAAGTACTGACAGTGGTGCATGTAATATGTTTAGAGGAAAGAGTGTGTAATCAGTTAGTGGTCATATTTACATTTTAAGTACCTCCTAACCTGTTTCTTAAAATTATAAATACTTTTCTGTTGTTTTGTATAGACTGGAAATTCATTCCAAACCTTAAAAGACTTTAAATAAATTAGCTTTCTAAAAATGTAGTTTTAAGCTGAGGAAGCAGTAAATTAAGTCAATAACTATGACTTGTTTGATGCATATGAATTTTATTTGAATATACTAACTCGTCCTTCAAAAAGTTTGGAATTTTCAACAATAACATTTTCCACAAAACAGCTAATATACTGAGTAGTAATCTAGTTTTAACTAGAAACCAGGATAATCTAATAAACCAGGTGCAGCATGAACATCTTAAGACTATTCTAGCTGCTTTATTCTGAACTATCTGTAATTGGTTAAGATCCTTTGTAATAGCAGTAGACCAAATAATTAAACAAGATTCAACACAGGCCTTTCAATCAGTCTCTATCTAATACCTCTAATTGTTTTTTGTCTTAGAAGCAATTAAACCCATATTATTTTTACCAACCCAATTATGCATAATTTGCAGCTCAGAACTTCACCCATCAGTTACATCATGAGAACAGAGAGCAGATTAAAACATTGTAGAATTGTTAGCATACATCAGAGTGAAACACTTTTGCAAGGCATAAGGCTGATCATTGATTAAAAATTGAAAATAAAAATAGACCTAAACTGCTACTCTGTGGAACACCGCAGTACATTCTACCTCATTCTGAAAAGTAACCATGATGGTATATTTTTTGCTTACTATCTGATAAATAACTATTTATCCATGCAAGTATATTAGGTGAAAAAATGTTTATAAACTGGAAAACTAACAAAAAATGGTTGGTGATATCAAAAGCAGCACTAAAATCAAGAAACATGAGCCTAATTAATTTGCCATCATCGAGTAGTTTATACCAACAAGAGCAGTACTGGTGGAGTATTATGGTCTAAAAGAAAATTCAAATTATTATCAATAAAATAATCCAAAATCTGATTGAAAACAACTCTCTTCATTGTTTTACTCAAAGCTGGGAGTACACTAATAAATCTATTGTTATCCCCATTAAAGGTGACACCTTTGTGTTTAGGGATAGGAATAACCCTTGACTCTTTCCACTGAAATCCAAATATCCCATTTAAACAACTTCTATTTTAACATGTGACATACTGTATGGGACAAGATATATAACTACAGTATAAGCCAATCCATGTATGTTAATATATTTGACCAAAGATGTAGAACTTTCTCCATCCTGGAGATAAAGATGCAGAGATGAGCCTCTGCCAATTTTCTACTATCTAGTCTTAGGTTTAAATATTGATTTTTTCCCCATATAAAGGTGTTTGTGAGTGCTTATTATTCTATGCAGATGTCATAAAGTAGTAAGATAGTCCAAGAGAAGGTGGGTAATAATCACAAGGAAGTTAAAAACCGCATTTGTCTGGGCTATGTGCCAAGTGTGTGCCACAGGATATGGATATCTTTTCAGCCGACACGGGCTCAACACTAAGCCCTGAAGCTGCAAACCCCTGTATCAACACAGGTCTCCTTGGAATGTGTGTGTACAGTTTACTGTGCACCGTGGTGTGTGTGCGTGTCCTCAGTGGACTCCTGGTTTGCCTCAGTCCAGCCTTGCCCTGCTTAGTAATATTATCTGTGTGAATTTCAGTGTGTTCATCAGCCCCTGGTGATCTGTCAGGTCACCACAGAAAATGTAATGAACCATCTGATTTTCTGTTTAAAGTTGTTGTAAATCAAATATCTTTGGGACTGATGTTTGGACTCCTGTAGAGCTAAATTGCTAATTATTGTTATGGTGATTTATTTTCTATCATGATGTTTAAGGTAGATTTATTGAAATCAACTCAAATTGTGTTCATTTATTTGGATTGATTTTGACAAAAAAATGTCAAAATCAGAAAAAAAGTGTGTGTTTTCCATGATTTTCGCCTTTTTTACCTTTTCATCTTGTCATATCTTTTGCAATGTTTTTATTTCATCGTGTCTTTTTGCATCTTTTAGTCTTTTATCATCTTTAATGCCATTTTCATTTTTGCATCCTTTGTGTCACAGCCTGGCTGCTTAGATCATCTTTTTGCATCTTGCTCCATCTTTCACGTAATTTTCATCTTTTTGCATCTTTTATGTTGTAATTTATCAATTTGCATGTTTTATGTCTGGTTGCATTGTTTACTCGTAAAGTAAAACCACAACTAACCATCAGGTCAAATAATCGACAAAATGAGTAAAAATGAATAAAATAATGAAGAAATTAGTCAAATGAAAAAATAATCTAGAAAATGGGTAAAAATAACAAAATAACAGCTCAAATGAATAGAAATTGACCAAAACAATGAGGAAAATGAGCAGAAATGAACAAAATGATGTAGAAAATGAAGAAAAATAACAAAATAATCAAGGAAATTATTAAAAATGAACAAAAATAATGAAAAAAAATTTTAAATGAAGAAATCCTTGATGAAATGAGTAAAAATAGGCTAAAATGATCAAGATAATCTGTAAAAATAACAAAATAATCAAAACATGAGCAGAAATGAACAAAAATAATGGAAAAATTAGGAAAAATAAACAAGAAAATGAGTGAAAATGAGCGATGTAATGAGCACAATGGAGAAAATAACCAAGAAAATAAATGAAATTGAACAAAATAATAAAATTAAAGAAACTTTTTATAAAAGTGCTCTGCAACATGACTAAAAGTGAACAAAATTATGAAGGAAATTAATAAAAAATAACAAAATAATCAAGAAAATTAGTGAAATGAAATGCGTTAAAGTGAGCAAACTATTTGAGACATTATAATTATAAAGTAACAGTACTTTCACTTGAGCACTGTTTCTGTTTACACTGCCTGCCTCACTTATTTCTCATATTTATGATTATGTTGTATTTATCCTGTGAAGAACATGCAACAAAATGAATTTAAATGTAACGTTCCATAAATAACATTAGATCTGACACCTATATTACTTGAAATTGTATATGTCCGTGCTGTAACCACCTGACTTCAAACCCTTAAGGTGGATAAGGCTAAAGTGAAGGCGGTGTGGGTGGATGACATAAGCAGTGGTGATGTTTGGCCCTGTCTGATGAGAGCTCATTACAGGCTGGTGGGGTGTCCTGTCTGAAATCTCTGGCTGAGACGGTCACTCCGAGCTAATTAGCACACCTTTCCGACACATTCCCAGTTCTTCTGCCGCCCTCTCCGCGTCCCCTCAGATCTTATCAGAGTGCAAACACGGACAACAACAAAAAAACAACATATTCGAGCCAATAGGAAACAACAGCTGAAGCAGCTGGTGGTCATTAGCTCCATGTGTTTAATGACTGTCCTTCCAGTCTAGGTTAGAGGCTAGCCAATACAGCAGTAATGACCCCACCCCCCTGCCCCCCTATGCTTTTGGAAGAGTGGAGCATCTCTGGAGCCAAAGCAGCTCAGCGGGACCTGGAGCAGCGTACAGGTTGAAAACCCAGCAAGATTAAAGGTTGAGTTAAAGGCATATGGCCAGAGATGACTGTCATTTGCTTTTACTCATTTTCTGGATTGCAGTATTTGTTTAATTTTACAAATTTTATTTATGGTTATGTTCATTTTTGCTCATGAATATATGAACATATAAGCATAAATGAGTGTCTCATAAAGAACTACTTCGTAACATGGAGTTTGTTACAATCTAACATCCTGTCTTCAAACTGATATTTTCATTTTGATATTTTATTTATTTATTTATTTAATTTTTATTTTGTTTATTTGTACTAATTTTTTTATTATTTTGTTCATTTTTACTCATTTTTCTATCAGTTTGCTCATTTTTACTCATTTTCTTGACTTTTTCTTCAATTTCTTGATTACATTATTCATGTTTGTTACTTTACTCTATTATTTCTTTCATTTCACTCATGTTTGCTTATTTTTTCATTTTCTTCATTATTTTTTTCATTTTTACTCATTTTCTTCATTATTTTTGTTGTACTTTAATCATTTTCTATATATTTTTTGTTTATTTGTACTAATTTTCTTCACTATTTTGTTTATTTTACTAACTTTCTTTATTATTTTTCTTTATTTTTACTCATTTTCTTGATTATTTTATTTATTTGTCGTCATTTTCTTCAGTATTTTGTTAATTTTTACAAATTTTCTTGAGTACCGTATTTTCCGGACTATAAGCTGCACCCACCACATTTTTAAAGGAAAAACCACTTTGTCCATACATAAGCCGCACCCAACTATAAGCCGCAGGTGCCCA
>JAQQAE010001461.1:0-22609 GCA_029823295.1 Pseudamia nigra
CAAAAGGTTGTGCAACAAAATATTAAATTAATGGTACCATCATTTTTGTCAAGGCCTGTTTTGTGAGTTTGTTTTTTTAAATAATTCTGTTGAACTACAATTCTAAAGCAATGTCTGATTTTCATTGGTTAATTTTCATACATTTTTTATATATTATTACTTTTGTCAGATTCAAATTATTTCTGTGATCATTGTGCATTATGTCAACAATTTTATCCACGTCTGTAGTCTTGATGTGTCAGCCTTGAATTGTGAAGCGGCTAGAGATAATTTTGGATTATGATTGGACTGATACATATACAGCTGAACTGAACTGACACAATCACAGACACTCTATATGAGAAACTACACTATGTGGACCAGACTATTCCCTGTGTGAGGATCAGACTATTTCCTGGGAGAGTGGTACACCTACCGGTCTGTACTGTCCGTCTTCATCATTACACCCACACTCACTGACCGGGACACATTTATCACCACTGAGGATGAGGCCAGGGTTACAAATGCATCCCTCTACACAGGGCTGGTTACATGACCCCCCAGGGCCTTCAGGATCCTGACAGCTGGGCTGAGGGCAGGCAGGGCCACAGGGGGTGTAATGAGTGCCAGGGGGGCACTTGAGAGCTGGACAGAGGAATGAAGACACACACAGCTGGTAAAGGGTTTGAATCTCTTAAGTGATGAGAAAATATGAGTTTGTTGATGTGATATTTTTGAAGGGATGTGATGACAAGTGGGGGGGGGGCTACTACAGCAATGTGTACCTAATAAAGGGGTACTTTGAGTTTGGCATTCATGGACACAGACTTACGACAGAAGGTGTTGTTCCGCCATTCGATGGGGACGCCAGAGGCTGCACACATGTCAGCGTAGCTTTCAATGGCCTGACACAGAGCCACCGTCTGCCCCCCCGTGGCACACAGATCATACACACAGCTTTCAAAGAACGGGCCGGGAGGGACCACGGCATGACAGGGTTTAAAGATACCTGTGGAGTCAATACAAAAAATAAACACAGAGGAGATGAACATCAGGTCAAATCATGTTCATCATTCATCCTTGTATCAGACATCAGTCCAACACAAACCAGAACCCCTGAAGGGGTCATTGGTGATGGAGGTCTAATCCATAACTTGATGCATTAGTTAAAAATCGATGTGTTCTTTATACTATGTCACTGTGCCAATCAAAATAAACTGTTTACACAGAAAAGCATTCTGCTTTCTTATAAGGTTTACAAAACCTTATAAAGACCATTAATTCAAACATGATACTTTTTAAATTATTCAAGACTTCTACAAAACCTATCATGACATACAAAAAATAAACAAAAAGCATGCTGTGAAAAAGTATTTACCCCCTTCACCTTAAGAGAAATCACTAATCAAACCTCGTGACCCTATGCAAAAACTTAAACACTGCTATCTGATCAGGATATGGAATCAGCTGGTGACCGAAGCCTGGGGATAATTATCTGTGTTAGGTTGGGTAGAACTAGCATTAAATGCACAATAATTGAGGTTTGCTCTGTTTACAGGGTGGTGGTATTATTGTACCACTGCTACCTAGTCCTACTCCTCCTCCTACTACTACTGCTGTTCAGCTTTATTAAGAAATATTCTAAAAATATTTACAGCATCTTGTCTTTGATTAATCGGTTCATTATTGAACAAATCACTCTATACATGATGTGAAGATGAACCACATGAACCGTACACATGCTACCATCAGTGTCGGCCATCGCATGTTTAACGTGTTACCGTCAGGGTCGGTGATCATGCCACAGCTGGTGGGCTTCTTTGCATCCTCCTCCACTGTCTTATCACAGTCCTCTTGTCCTCCACCGTTGGTGCAGCTGGAGAAGACAGAGGGTCAGGTCATGGAAAAAGATGCTTTTAAACATGCACATGTTTGTATCATGTCATGCGACCATTTCACCTGCTGAACTCAGTCCCAAACTGAACCCATAGCTCTATTTTACACATTAATATAAATTACACAATAATACCAATGACTGCCTGGTCATTTCTATGTGTCATACTTCTATATTTATATTTTACAGATATATACTGTATTTTTATTTTATCCTATGTAGGTGCATGGTGGAGAATGGGAGCCAGGGCAGGATAGGAATGTCTTCCTATGACTTCCTCCTCTTACAATAATGCACCATTTGTAAAACTGGGCCCTTGATGTTTTGCGGCAGGTACCAGATTTCTTACAAAAGTGACTACACTTTCTGTCAAATTCCATCAGGTTCATTAATATTTATATTTAGTCTTCTAATATGCATACGCGTGTGTAAAGGTGAGATGGACATTACTGTAGCAGTTGTTTTTTAATGTATGTTTTTATATGTTGCTGTCATGCAGGTTAATGTGACGTACTCAGGCCGTGGATCAGGAACCTCCCAGCTGTCTCCGAGCTCGTTGGTGTTTGCAGCAGGTGTGTTGTCTGGTTTCAGGTTATCGTCTTTGGAGTTTCCATTAAAGTTTCCTGAAGGACAGAACAACATAAGAATCTACCTTGAGATAAAAAGACATTATCTTAAATACACAGGTAAATGGATAAACGGACACCGTGTTAATTAGAAACTACAGTTTCTACGAGTATGAGCCTGACCTGGACACAGTGAATGAAACACACATGTTCTTACCACACATTCCACACAGGAGGCCATGGTACGACGTCGGCAGAGTCACATCGGCATGGTGGTTACCATCAAAACGAACCCGTAACCCAAAAGACGTCTCCAGGACAACAAACTTCCCGCTCAGGTAGATCTGAACTCCACTGATAGAGGTGACAGGTGGGATGACAGCGGTCCCATTGACCTACATCAAAAACCAGGAGTTATTCTATTTATTATGTCTTAGAAAAAAAAACACTTTCCTCTAGATGATATGCAGATCTTATGTCTGTAAAAATCCTGCTTTACATCAGTTCAGTCAGGACGCTCTCATCTCAACCTTATATTCATTAAATTTTGATGTTGACTCTGTTCAAGAGATACTCTGAGACCTGAGAGTTGCCCCCCCTCAACAGAGCCTGGTGACATGATTATATCTGACAAAACTAGGGTACAGAAAAAGTATGCTTTGGAGTTTTATATATTGTTATTCATCCAGCCTAATTCAGGAGGAGGTTGGGGAGGTGGAGGAGATTATTTTTTCAATCTACGGGCGAGTGACAGTCGCGTGTGGCAGCAGTGTGGCAAGATGAATGGCGATGGCTATAGTTTTTAAAACTACAGATTATTAGGTGTGTTTAAGGCAGGGATGACAGTGATTGGAAATTAAATTAGGCACAGACTTTCACACCTGTTGAACTATATACAGGTTCTCTCGTCTTGACCTTATATTTATTTTATTTTGGCGGTGACTCTGCTCAAGAGATGTTCTGGGACAATCTGTGCAAGACTGATGCAGACGGTCCCTGAGATGTCAAAAGCCCCCAACCACACCTCATGAAAGGAGCAGAGTCACCATCTCAACCATATGCAGGAAATCAGTGGCAGCTGAATGCAACGGGTGAACATTTGGAAAACCCTGTGACAAGCTTGACCAGCCTTCTCACCTGAATGAGAGCATCAGTGGGTGACTGATGAACACGTAGCAAACCACCAACAGTGATTTGATTCAAAGGAGATATACTATTTGGAAAGAATTATGTGAGGCAACACGCTTGTTGCATCTCTTGTACATTCTGGCAGCATGCCAGACCTTCTCATCCAGATGCTGAAAACAGCGGCCTGCTGAATACAAGAGGATGGACGTCTGGTAAGGCACTCCGAATACTTAAGAGTGATTTGATCTAAAAGAGATATACTACATGACAGTTAACAATGCACTGAGGACCAAAGCAGGGGTCAGAACGGTGGAGGATGTTGAATTGAAGAGGCAAATAAAAGCACAAAACCCCAAACCTAACATGCATGAGCTGCAACTCAATTCCAGGAATATGAATGTATTCTCAAATGTGTGAAACTTAAATCAGCACTGCACAACTACAGGGCTCTTCCTGAATTGTAAAGGGGAAGCGGCTACACCTGCAGTATGTGTTGTCATCTGACAGCCTGACCATACACTGTTGCAATGTGGCAGCAATTGAGATGTTATTAGAAGAAAACACAATAGTGATGCTTAAACATCAGTGAGAATAACTATTTCTGAGCTATTCTATTTTCACTACAACAGCAGTAAAACACAGCCATGTGCTACGCAGACAAATTGCCAGAACAGCCATTTCACCAAATGTTATCCAGCAGCTAATAACCAGCCAGCATGTAGCCAAAATACAGCTCCAGCAGCCAAAAGTGATTTAGACGCTACTTGGCTGTTTGCTGGATCCACTGGGATGAGCAGAGCAGTGTTTGTCGTGTGGAATGAAACAACAGGTGAAGGTGATGAACCACCGCTGACATCTGGAGGCTTGGTAGGAGGAAGCTGCACCGTGAGCCTGCTTTGCTTAGCCGCAGACACTAACACCAAGAGGCTGAGGTGTAGAGTATTTCCTGAATTGGAATAGCTGACTCCCCCTCCTTGAATCACCACCTTGTTGTGATGGAGGGGTTTGTGTGCCTGAGTATTGTTGGGAGCTATGCTGCTGGGGGCATTTCACCCCTGATAGGGCCTCCCAAGGCAAATTGGTCCCAGGTGACAGGTCAGACTGAAGACCCTTATGACTATGCCTTCCTGTGGGGCCACCATCTGCAGGAAGGGTCGTAAGGGTCCAGTGCTGTATGGTTTGGGTAACAGCTGAAGGCAGGGGCCTGGGTGGTCCAATCCCCAGTTGCCAAAACCAGCTCAAATTGGAGGGAGGCCCTGGGGCAGACCCAGGATACACTGAAGGGACTGGGGGTCCCCCAGAGGAGCTGGAGGAGGTGGCTGGGTAGAGGAAAGTCTGGACTTATCTGCTGAGGCTCCTGTCCCCATCACCCTGACCAGGATGGATTGATAGCTGAATGGAACAGCTCAGACTGAAGTTGCCAGAGACAGAATAACCTTTGTGGATCTGTGAGTGGAGGCATTTAACGAGTATTAATGAGCCAGACTTTCAGCACAGATGAAAGACGTTTCTCCTGATACCAACAATACAATAGAAACGTTTCACTGAGACTCTAACCCTTTCATCTGTAGATTGATTAGTCGCACAAAGTAACAGGTAAGACCAATGTCTTCATATTAAATACAGTAGAACTGAGAAGATGCTTGAAGCAGAGATGAGTAAAAATTGCGACTGTTGCTCGCCTGCAGCAGTGTGGGAAGATGAATGGGAGCGGCTAGAGATTTTAAAACTACAGATGATAGGAGTGTGTAGGGTAGGGATGATAGTGATTGG
Source organism: Pseudamia nigra (assembly GCA_029823295.1). Taxonomy (NCBI): domain Eukaryota; kingdom Metazoa; phylum Chordata; class Actinopteri; order Kurtiformes; family Apogonidae; genus Pseudamia; species Pseudamia nigra. The sequence goes on from JAQQAE010001461.1 coordinate 5,341, forward strand.
ACAGAAAATTAGGCACAGAATTCCGCACCTGCCTGAACTATGAACAGGCGTCATTAATGGCAGTTTTTCCTCATAACTGGATAATTTCATTTTCATGATTATTTTGTTCATTCAAATAAACTAAAAAAAAACTACAGTTCAAATTCACTGCTTTACTCATTTTAAGGTCATTTTGTCACTTGTTTCTTTTCTTCAGTTTCTTGATTATTTTCTTCATCTATGTTCATTATTATTTTGTTCATTATTGCTTGTTCTCTTCATTATTTTGTTTGTTTTGTTGCATATTCTCTTGACTTTTATTTATTTTTCTTAAATATTTGGTGTATTGTTACTCATTTTGTTGCTTATTTTGTTTTACTGTTTTCTTGACCATTTTTGTTCACTTTGTTCAATTTCTTCGTTATTCAATTTAGCTCACCTTCTTGAGTATTTTATTTATTTTTACTCACTTTCTAGGGTTACATGAACCCTAACCCATGCTGGGATTCATATAATTTAAATGGTTGACTTTTACTGGCTCTGTGTCATGTGACCTACCTGTACGGTTCGTCCTTTGCCCAGTATGACAGTGGCACCATTTACATTTATCACCACCGCTCGGACGTACGACACCTTCTTATTACTTCCTCTATGCTCATTCTGGGTGTCCACGGTGAAGTATGGCAAGCCGGAGGACACGTTGCAGGGTTTGGTCAGAGTGTAAGAGCAGGCGCCCATGTAGTGGTGAGTGGTTTTGTCAAAAGTAGTGTAGTGGGGGTCACCAGACACCGAGCAGATACCGTTACCTTGAAAAGGAGAAAGAGCAAGACTTACTACTGGTCGATCATCAAACTAAAGAAATGTGACTAAAGGTTTGGACATATCTTTTTCTTCAGTGTTCTTTCCTTATTTTTCAACTTTTTTACTGCAATGCAATTTACCTTCAGGTGCTGAATTTTGTCTAATTACTAAATGCTTAATTGTAATCTTTATTTTTTAGTTTTTAAAAAGTTTTTATTTCAGTGTGCACCACAACCTGAGTTTGAGATTTCATTCTTAATGTTTCGTGTAAGACCAAAAGAAGCGTTGAATAGATGTCATCAGTAGAATGTCTGCAATATTCCTCTTTTTCCAGACAGCATTATTCAAACTTATGTAAACTATTTTTATAAAATACAAATATAAGACAGTCTGAGCAGTGGTGTATGTTGTCAGGTAATGTTTTTTTTTATGTCCCCTGTCCATACTGTTAGTAGGAGTCCATATGACAACATAAAGGGTCCTGTTGAGGTGTGGTAAACGTACCTCGAGGTCGACATTCGTACTCTCCATCGTGAAGCTGGCAGCTCTCTATGGTTGGTTTGCAGCTCGTATTATGACACTGGATCCACCCTCCGCTGTGACACACACACCTCTGCTCACATCCCTCCAAGTACCAGTCATCATCAACCTGACACACAAATGCAAATTATGGAATATTTAAAGTGATATGGAGTGCAAGACCGATACGTCTCTTTATGGCCATTCACCCTTTCAGAATCCTGTTTTTGGGGAGCACAGGAGTAGTGCAATGTGGTTCACTGAGATTTGCAGTAGACAGTTTGTTGGTAATTGTGCCTTTATTTAATGCTGAAAAAAAAGCATGATTTAACCAGAGGTGCACTCTGTTCAGTCTACTGCTGCACTCATTTCCGTATGTCTCAGTGCAGTATGGACATGAAACAACAAGTCATTATTTTATATCTTCTCATTTAATTCTCGGCAAACACCATCCTGGACTCCACCCACCACTAATCTGAATGATTTCAGTCAGTCAAAACCAAATAAAACAAGATGAAAAACGATGGGAAAGACACTAATAGATGCAGAAAGAAGTAAAAGATTACATATGACATAAAAATACAAAATAATCAAACTGATGTAAAAGATTCAAAAGCACTTCAAACCAAAAATTACATAAAAGACTGAAAAACAGCAAAATGTCACACAAAAGGATAACAAAATGTAGATTTTTACTGATGGAAATGATTTGATTTATTCTGATTAATGTCATGAGCTCTGCACAGTTTGTATCAATACAGAGAAAAATGTTTATGACCATAACACTAATGGCCAGTTTAATGAGTAGTTCAGTGGTCTGCAACCTGGGGGTCTGTAGCCCCCTCCCCAGTGGCTCCTGTGGATTTGACCACTGATGGAAATAACACAATACATAATAAAAATGATCAACGTAGAATCAATTAGCAATTATAATGAAAATGATAATCAATAATTATTTACAATCAAAATGAGCAAATTAATAAAAAATCTACAAATTGAAGAAAAATGAAGACAAAACTGATGCAAATAATCATCAAAATGAACAAAATAATCAAGAAAATGAACAAGAATAAACATTATAAAACTTAGAAAAGACAAAACACAAATAAGTTTTTCAAGATTAAGAAAAACCCAACAAAATAATCTGCAAAATGAACCAATGAATAAAAAGAATAATGTAATTATTACATTGGTTTTAACATGTTTCCAAGTAAAACACACATCATATGTCATGTTTAATGACAGTCCTTAAATGTCTCTTTAGATTGTAGACGTTGCTACCCCCCGGCCCCCCGCCCCTCGGTGTAGTTGTACTTACAGGGTGGTACGTCCCGCTGGGGTCCACACACCCACAGTCCTTCAGTGAAACACACTGGTCGTTACTGAGAATGAAGCCCGGGTTACACTCACAGCCCTCCACACACACGTCTTCACAGCCAGGTGGCCCCCCACTCCCCAGACATGTCTCAGGACATGAGCTGACACACAGAGAGTACGAGCTGTTGGGAGGACAGGCCAGGGCTGCATGGGGGAGGAAGGGGACAGATTCAGGAAGGGCAGACAGATGAAACATGGCTGATGATGGATGGCAAAGGATGTGGATGTAGTTGAACACACATTATTCTCCATCAGTGACATCTGAGAGATCATGTGACTGCCTGATAGACCGTGAGGAGTTTGCCCACTCAGACATAAACATTATTTAAACCACTCCAAAAACATGAAGCTTTTCTGAACAGCAGAACACCATCATCACGGTGGTCGACAGTCTTCAAAAAGGTTAAAGGTCAAAATGTAGCAATGTTTTAGCTTTAACTACACTGTCAAACACAAGAAGACATATGTGTAGACAGCTGTAGCACACGATGCATGGAAAACATCATATTCTGTCATTTAACTCTAAATTCTTTGATCGCATACAGAAATGATAAATAGGGAAAAGCCAAAACTTTCCAACAATCAAGTGAGGATTTATTTTAGAAATTTCATTTCATTTCTAATGATTTTCACTCCCTACATTTTAAAACTAATATTTTAAAACAGGTAAAGTACATTAGTTTTAAATAAACAGAAATTATCAGTTTCCTTCAGTTCATCAATATCGCAGTGACTTAAAAACATAACAAAGAAAAATCAAAGATAAGTAAAGGATTTCACCAGATAGATCCAACCTAATTAATAGACATGAGCCAGAAAAAGCATCAAGAAATATCAAATTAAAATTATGTAAAATTATATTTGCATGTTACAAAAAAATACGATGTTCAGTTATAAATGTCATGGAATGTTTCAAATGCCTACATTTACTTGTAGTCCTCTTTTATTTTACTGTAGTAATTCTTACTTTAAGTGTAAAACACATCCCGCCTTCAGGCTGGAGGAGGGTTTGTAAAGAAGCAGAGTGATGATGTGCCGTGTCACATGACCTAGACCTGCTGTACCTGTACAATGTTTCCAAATCCTCTGCTTTTCTGATGATTTCAAGGCTTATATGAACATATCACTGATCAGTGACCATCGACACTGGCTGATGTTTAAAATCATCACGAACTTACGGCAGAAGTCTGGTGTCCTCCATTGGTGGACCTTGGCTCCGGCGCTCTGACAGGCGTCGGTGTAGGCCTGGAGCTGGTCACATAGAACATGGAGCTGACCGTTGAACTGACACATGTCGAACACGCAGCTCTGGAAGAACGGAGTAGGATTGACCACACTGATGCAGTCCCTGATCACAGAAACACACTCAGTGAGTCCACAGGTGGAAGAAAACAGGGTGTTTCAGAAATTGACAATCTAAGATAACAGAGTCTGACTCAAACGCACTGTCAACAAAATCCTAAATAGAATTTATTTCAGTTTATTCTGTCTCTCCTTACATTAGGGTTCCATACTGTCATACTATGGATAGTTACTAAAGTACTTGCAAAACAGAAGTACTGCCCTACTGTTGACTGCCTCTGTGGACACATTTAATCCTATGTAGACTCAGGGTGTACTCACACTAGGGCTTTGGCTTGAGTCGCACAAACTTTTGCATGCCACTGTACATGTCTTTCATGCTAAGAACTGAACTGAAAAACCAACGCAGTGAAGCTTTAAATTAAATGTGTTGTAAATATAAAACTGTACATGTGGTTCATAGTCCAGTCAGTCATATAATTGCAATCTACTGCAATCTACACTCAGATAAATGAGATTGTTAGAAGCAGCCCTCTGCTGTGAAGTGCTGCATCAAGGAAAACACTCAACCACTGGATTATCTTTGAAAAATGATCTTTACACTCTGTAACTACCCTTTTCCACAATATACACCCCACCCTGCATGATAAATGAATGCTGACAGGGCGCTGAGCAGTGACCTGTCACACATCTCCCATTGGAAACTGTAAAAGTAACAGTAAATGGAAGACAAGTATTGAAGTCAACATATGATAAATATACTGTATGGTGTCGTTATGTGGTGGACTTGTGCCAGACTATCAGTGGTAATTACCGTATTTTCCAGATTACACATCGCGTTTTTTTGGATAGTCTGACTAGGGGAGCGACAAATATACAGGAGCGACTTGTATATTAATTATTTTGAGTCTTGGTTGTTTGTCACACTGACAGCCGCTAGACGTTCTAGGCTTGTGCACCTGCATCTGCCGCATCTCTATTACTGACAATTTAAAATGTAGACATTACCTGTAACAACCACACCTGCCATCAGCTTAATACCGAATGTGTCAGCGCCGTCACTTACCTGGTGAGGCGAGCTGCGAGCTCTCGCTTCTGCCGTCAAGTGCATGGCCGAGTGGCCGCGCGCTTGACGCACATTCCCCAAACAAATGCGACATGTTCTCCAGAGTGACTTATACACATTTTTTCTTCTTCATTATGCATTTTTTGGCTGGTGCATCTAACATTCTGGAGCGACATATCACCCGGAAAATACAGTAACTGCAGAGTGCTATTATCTCCTCATGTTCATTTCACACAAAAAAACATCAGTTTAACAAAAGCAGAGATCAGTGTGAAACCTGAAAACCATCATGCACCTGCACATCTGTGCTTTTCTTACCTGAAGGGTCCTGCAGGGTCTCTGATTTTTCCACATTTTTCTGGTTTCACTACCTCTGCCTCGAGGCTGGGGTCACAATCTGGATCAGGTTTAGTACCAGGGGAACATCTGATCAATACAAAAACATTATCTGATCAATACTAACACAACAGGATTATAGTCATTTCTTAAACCCAAGTGGTGTTTAATTCACTCAGTTTGTCAGTTTGAATACAATGTAAATTTTAAATTGTAATTATTCTCATTATCACCATCATTATTATCATTGTCACCATTGTCACCACTATCATCATCACAATCATCATCATTGCTATCATTGTCACCATTATCACCACATCATCATCACCCTCATCATCATCACTATCATCGTCACTATCATCACCATCATCGCCAACGTCATCACCATCATAACCATCATAAACATCATCACCATCGCCATCATCATTATTGTCACCAGCACCATCATCTTCATCATCATCACTATCATAACCATCATAACCATCATCATCACCATGGCCATCATCATTATTGTCACCAGCACAATCATCTTCATCATCATCACTATCATAACCATCATCATCACCATCGCCATATCATCGTCATCACCATTGTCATCATCATTATTTTCACCAGCACCATCATCTTCATCATCATCATCATCGTCATCAATTCAATTCAATCTTTATTTTTATAGTGTCAATCATAATCGCCGATTATCTCTAGGCGCCATCACCATCACTATTGTCATTACTACCATCGTCATCACCATCATCACCATCATGATCATCACCATCACCGTCAGCACAGTCACTGTCACCATCTTTATCACCATCATTATCACCTTCATCATCACCATCATCACCATCAACACCATCACCACCATCATCGTCATCACCATCACTATTGTTATCACCATCATCATCATAATCATCATCACCATCACCGTCAGCACAGTGACTGTCACCATCCTTATCATTGTCACTATCATCATCATCACCACCATCATCATCATCACCACTGTGACCGTCAGCACCATCATCTTTATCGTCACCATCTTCATCAATGTCAGTGTCACTATCATCATCATGTTCATCACCATCATCATCATCGTCACCATCATCCTCAACAATACCATTATCATCATCACTTCTCCACCATCATCATCATTATCATCATTACCATAATCAACGTTACCATCATTATCATCAACATCATTGTCACCATCATCATCATCATCATCATTATTACCATCATTATCTTCATCATCATCATCATAGGGTTGATTCATGAGCGTAGTTGTATGGACTCAGTTTGAAGATGCACCCAGAGATGTGTAAAGTACTCAAGTGAAAGTACTGTTACTTAATAATTATAGTGACTCAAGTAGAAGTGTTTATAATCCTCATTGCTTGAATAAGAAATATGTCACACAAAACTATCCAAGTACTGAGTAACTGAATAACATGGAATTTATTATGTGGGAATAGATTACATTCAAACAGGTGTTGTGGTAAAGTTTGTTAATTTCCTTCATTAATTTTTTTCATTGTTTTATATTACCAGTGTTTTTATCACATTTACTCATTTTTACTTACATTTTGCTTTTGGTTCTATTTTTGTTGTTTCATTTTATGTTTGTTATTTTTCTTTACTTACTTGATTATTTTGTTGATTTGTTTTGCTGGAGTTCTTGATTATACATTTATTGATTTTTTTTTAATTAAATCAATTATTTGATCACTTCATTCTTTTAATCCTACTCAATGAGTTGTACCCAAATGTAACTGAGTAAGAGTAAAAAGTATTCTGCATGACCACTACTCTCAGAAGTACATATTTCTGAAGAATGTACTCCAGCACATGTAAAGGAGTAAATGAACTTGAGTACTACTATAGTAAATGAATCATGGAGGTGAAGTGAGTATAAACTCACGATTTGTCCTCGTCCTCATCCGTCTGCCAGCTGTTGGCGAAGTCATTGACGTCATTTCCCATGGTGCCATCTGGTTTGGTGAAGTCGTTTGCTGCGTGTCCGTCATAGTCTCCACAAAGACCGCACATCTGGTCGAAGTAGGAGCTGAAATGATGAAGAGACAGTTCGATTAAAGGATGAAGAGAAACATCTTAAAGAACCTGAAACCCTGAGTATGGTGCGAACCTTTAATCAGTCTATTAATAAAACTGGACCTCAATAAATCCACAAGACGTAAAACACTCAGCAAGTCATTGGCATTTACTAAAAATACTGAACACATCGGTGAGAGATTCTAGGAAATACACATGAGTCCATGTGTCCTCTTGCCAACACCTTTCTTTAGTCTGTAAAAATCATGCTTTACATCAGTGATGCTAGTTTTCTTTCATTGTTTGATAATTTCATTTTCTTGATTATTTTTTCATATTGTCTTGATTATTTTTATAATTTTGGTTAATTTGCTTGAGCATTCTGTTTATTGTTTACCCATTTTTCTAATTATTTTGTTGATTTTCATTTATTTTCTTAGTTATTTTGTTAATTCCTACTCTTTTTCTTCAATATTCTGTTCATTTTTAATCATTTTATGTTCACTTTTATTCATTTTTAAAATTATTTTGTTCATTTTCACCCATTTTCTTAATTATTTCATTCATGTTCTTAATTAGTTGAGACTAAATCTCCACCTTTGGTCTCATCGTGTTATGTATATTATTCTTATTATCTAAACCCACCTGGAGACTGTGATCTGGGCGTAGTGGTTTCCATCCCAGCGTACCTGAAGGCCAAACGGCGTCTGCACTGTGACGTACTGACCAGCCAGACTGATGGACATGAGCGGAGATGGTGAGTGTGGGAGGGCCACACGGCGTCCGTCCACCTGCACACGGAAGAGACGGTGTGTGTGTGTATTTGGACTAGTTTTACAGAACTTTACGAAGTGATCGAGACTAAAAGGAGCTGCTGTAGACACAAGCAGACGTATAATCCTGTTTGGTGGAAGGAAGTCTACTGTTTTACATCAAACTCACATAATGTGTTGATGCAATATTACAACACCTGTTTTCTATGATCCAGATATGTCCATTCACATATAGGGAGTAAAAGGAGAATATTTTCATAAAAATGAATAAATGAAGTAAGATCAGATGTCTGAGAACTCTACTTAATCATACACTTAATACTGTGGTGAAGTATGTGTAGCAGTTAATTCTAATCCCTGCACCACTTCACAAAATGAAAGTCTTGGTTTAAGAGTATTTACTGACAATAATCATTTTTATGGATTATATAGATGAAGGCTTTAAAGACCTGATAATGAGGAAAACTGTCGACAGAATTCAGGGATTTATGATTAAAAGACAGACACCAGACAGAGAATGTGGATCAGACCATGACAGAGGATGGAGCTGTAATTTCATCCGCCATAAGTGGATTGTGATTGATTGACAGATAATAAATCACATGTCTGTGCACACATTCAGTGATGGGTTATAGACGTTATCTGTGTTTCTGTGTCTGTACTGACCAGCGTCCTCCTGGACTTCATCAGGGTAACAGTGACTCCATCCACCGTCACGTACAGTTTCCTCAGGTATGACACACCACTCACTCCCCTCTCCTCATTTTTACCCTCCACTGAGAACCATGGACCTGCACACAAAAACAAGAATATACAGTCATTTACATTAAAATGACATTGAAGACACATTTAGAAGTAGTTAAGTGGCTCATGGATCAACTTAACTGCCATGACATAAAGCCCTAGCATGGAAGACCCTCAGTGACGTGAGGAACATTTGCAGATCCAGCATCTCACTAGATCTTCTTCTATATGACTGTAGAAACCAGTCTTTTATATGGAGGTGAGTGCTGGTTGTTGAACTCTGCCTTACACAAGTGCCTGGATGGTATTGCACCCGCATGCAATGTGTAGTGCTTAATGTCAGCTGACAGGACCACGTGACCAATGAGGATCTATACGGACACACCCACAGGATGTCACACAAGGTGTCCCAGATGAGACTTGGCCTTGCAGGCTGCTGTTATAGTCACACAGCTCCCTGAAAGACACCTTCTTCTGTGGGAACCAGTGCACAGCTCGCAATGTCAAGGACGACCCCCCAGTGCCTTTATTGACACCCTCAGGAGGGATGTTGGTGTCGGATTGTGACATCCAGTACTATGCTGATTAAATAACAATAATATGATAAACTCCAAGTACAGTATACTTGTTCTGTTCTCTAGTTTCGTCATGTAAAGTCATGACAGTAGGCTCTACTGGGGAGGCGGGGGGGTCTTCAGGGTGTCAGGTCAGGCTCTTGAGCAGTGTCACCACCAACATAAAAATATCTATAAGCTCTTATAAACATTTTTAATCAGACAAGAGCATCCTGCCTGACTTAAATATAGTAATGTTGTCTGTGTCCCTCTGATGATGAATCCTATACATCCTACACACTGCTCCTTTAAATGCTGGGACACAGCATCACATTCTAAGACTTTGATAGTGATTTATATAGACAGAGACAAAGAAGATGGGTGTTTAGAATTATTCAGAAATATTTCTCTCTGTGGTCTCACCTGTGCTGTTGCTGCAGGTTCTGGCCAGTGTATAGGTACATGTTCCCATGAAGCTGTAGAACCTGTCATCAAAGGTGTTGTAGTGGGGGTCTCCAGAGACCACACAGTCCTGAGAGCCTGGCAAACACACCCAATTATTAGCATTATTAGAAATTAAAAATTACCACCTGTGGACCGTCACATGCTCAAACCAACCAGTGTTCAGGTCTTTTAGGGCAGATGTGGCTCACTGTGTAACAGATTCAGAAGCCAGGGACTGTCATGGTCTGGGGTCAGAGGTCATTTGTACTTCTGTCATGCATTGTTAATGCATCTGTTTCAGGGACATCCGGGAATATTTTATTATGCTAAGCCACGCTGTGCACAGCCTGTGAGGGACAACACAGTGTTGTTCTGGATTGAATCTGTCCCCACTGTGTCCCAAAATGTGGAGCATCTCCAAATACAAAATGAGCTTAAAAAGGTGTTTGCAGAAAGGATGAGACTAAATAATGCATCAATCCCGGAATGTATTTTAAATGGTGTGAAAAGGCAACATCACAAATTGGTAAATGCGTTAGTGTTCCAACTTTTTTGTTGCAGAATGGATGTGAAAAAGGAATGTTTATATTCAAATGACATTATGTTGACGATAAAACATGAAATATATGGAATGAAATGGAATGGAATTCATCAAAGTAAACTCAATTATCGCTGCTTTTTGAATTAGATGTAACATTTATCATGCAAAGCTCGGAAGCTAAGGTTTCAGCATCTAATTTACTTGTAATAGGGTTTTTTTTTTAGTTCAGTTTTGTGGTCACATTATCAGAAAGCAGTTTTCTTAAAACTAGATTGGCTGTTCTGTTGATGGGGATAGTGAGTCATAGTCCTTTCTCTCCTCTCTTGTAAGTTGACAGAGTGGAGAACAGTCTTATCTCTGCAACACCATGTTTAATGTCATCCTAGGATTAAAGGACAGTCATTTATTCATTTATTTATAATTATTCAGTTTTCTTTGGTCACGATAATTCTACCCACAGTTGCCAATATAAAGCAGTTCTTATGCCAGTTCAGTAAACTGTGCCACTTTGGCCATCGAAAAAGAAACAGCTGGTCTGAGACCAGGCTCCAGAACCATCCCTGGAGGTTTCTCGGTTAGATTTCATTCAGTTACATAACAAGTCATATGGATGTTGAGCTCAGTTGCTCACTTCTGTGGCGTACAGGTGTAAACTTACCTGTGGGATAACAACCCAACTCTCCATTCTGGACTTTACACTCGTGCATTGGAGGGCAATCCGAGGCCACACAGGTTATAAATGGAGCGTTACATTTACACTTGCGCTGACAGTCCTCCACATAAAACTCCTCTCCAGGCTGAGACACAAAAACACAGATTTACACCAACTAAGATGGAAGACACAGGTACAGTTTATCATGGTCTTAGAATCAACACCTTTTCACCTGACTCTAACCCAGTAGCTGGTGAAAGCTTCTGGAACAGATACTGTGATAATTTGTTTACTCTCAAGTGGTATTACTGGGGACTCAAATGACATTCTGGGAAGGATCCTGTAAAACCACTCTATTGATGTGAATGTGGCAAATTATTATATTTTGACTTCCTCCAGTTTATCACCAACTGAAAAGACAGTGGACACTGAAAAGATAGAGACACTGGACTGTATTTCAAAATGACACAGTGGTTACCATCAGAGGAGGGGTCATGGTAGAATTCAGCCTCTTATTCATATTACTGCATGATACAGTTAGACTGAGTTATCAAACTCCAGTGGAGGCACAGACAAGATGGAAACCTCCAGCTCCTGTCCCAGAGGCGTCCGCACCCCACCCGTGAAGCATGTTGACTGATTCCTCTGGATGTGGACGAGCAGCGGCTCCACGCTGAGCCCCTCCTGGATGACCAAACTCCTCTCCCTGTTTCTACAGAGGAGTCGAATGATGCCTTCCAGTTGTCCTCGGATATTCGAAGTTTCTAGTGGGAACGCTCCCTTGAGTCAGAATTCCAACTTGGAAAGTCAAGGCAACCCCGACTTTATAATTTAATATGGCCACCACTCACAACAACTTGATGAACACTGCTAATTTCTGTTGTATTTGTTCCATATTACATCAGTCATACATATAGTAGAGTTAATATTTTATCTATTGCCATGTTGCTTGCATGTGTGTTTGGAAGTTGTCTATTCTCTGAATGAGCTGGCGCTCCAGTACATCCGTGTTTTTCTGACTTTGCAGCTGGAAAGCGTTCAGCTCAGTTTACATCACGCCCAGTTCTGTCCTCTCAGTTACAAGGTAAATGAAACTTACAGTACAATGGTGGAGGAAATAAATTTTCATCATTTGTATCCGTGATCTTGTTTCTGTTGATCACGTCCCACAACTTCTGATCACAGATGAAGGATTTTAGGTTGGTGGGTAAATCAGTAGTAGAGCATTCACATTACTGTCAATGCAAATGCACTGGATGTAGTCAAGCTTCTGGTGAAACACCTCATTTATCACTAGCAAAGTGTAGCATTAGCTATAAACAGGTCATTAATGAGTTATTGAAGAATCTACTGTTTGACATATGGCTCATTCAGATAGTCAGTGTCCAGTGTCTTTTCAGTTGCTGTTACAACCTTAACAGAGCAGTATGACATCATCCTGATCACAGCGTCTGAATGACAAACCCAAAACATGAAACGACTTTTATGTGAATGATGATGGCTCCTGAGACGGAGGTGTCCCTCCCTGTTGGTCTTTACCTCATAATACTGCCCGTTGGTGTAAGTACAGCCACATGAACTCCTCTTCACACATTTTCCAGCACTCAGAACATATCCAGGATCACAGACACAGGCTTCAGAACACGGCCCCCCGCAGCCAGAGGAGGGCATCCCTGTACATGTCTCCTGACAGGGGGCAGCACAGGGCACGTAGTGGCTGTTTGGAGGGCACTTCAGAGCTGGAGGGAGATGAAGATGGAGCTGTATCAGATCAAGGAACTGTTTCATGGGTTAGCCTGACATAGTTGTTGTTTAACAATCATTAGATGTAACCTACAGTGGTGGCATAAAGTTAACAGAACACATCATAACATTGATATTTACACATATTAGCATAGCCACAGCCCTGTCCATGAGTAGTATATTCTGAGCTGTGTTCATGTCCCTAAAGGTTTCTACTTCACAGACTTGTCAGAACTCACGACAGAACGTTTCATTCCTCCAGGGCCCGATGTCCACTCCCCGGTCCTGGCATTCGTTCACATAGGCTTCGATGGCTTCACACAGAATGGGTTTCGCGCCGTCCAGCTCACACAGATCAAACACGCAGTCCTTGAAGTAGTTCTGACACACAGCCACAAGGCGTGATAAGTTACATACTGTTGTTCTGAAATACCTTTACCCATCCCTCACCACACATTTCACTTTGTTTTGTACTTTGGCTTATTTGCTGCTGCTATATTTGATGCCGATTCCAGTCACCAGTAAAGTTTATCATATTTTTCCTTTAAATTCTTTATTATTTATGTAATGCTTGCTTTGTCTTTTTTATTTCTATCACAGTATTCAGAGTAACTACTGTAGATCAGCTCATATACCACATGTGTATCTGTGTGGAACATTTTAGTCAGATACCTCATTCTTGCGGGATGTATTGTCATATAAGGGGATTTATTTTTTACAAGGTGATTTATTGTTGTATAAGGTGATTTAACGTTGTATAAAGGGATTTATTGTCATATAATGTCATTTATTGTTATATAATGTAATTTATTGTCTTATAATGTGACTTATTTGACTTTTTGAACATGTTATAAATGTTTGCCACAGATTGTACCACATACATCATATTTGACAGTATTCAGTGATAGTTGAAAACTAAAAAGTGGTAGATATTTGTCCAAATAAAGCTAGAATTTGGAAGTGATTATTACACATTTGGTAAAAACACTCATTCTCTGTAAATGTGTAAATCTGACTTACATTGGGGTTGACTTTACGATGGCACGCAGCAAAAGGACCATTTTTGTCCAACAGAATGCCGCAGAATTGAGAGCTCTCATACAGATCCTGCTCTTGTTCAGTACAACCAGGGATGGTGGTGTTTGGTTTCTTATTGCACCTGTGAACAGAGACAGTGATTAAAATAATCAGCCAGTGTTCATGTCTACATGCTGCCTGTACTCAGATCTGTGTCTTCGTGTTGCTGTGTGGTAGAACATCATCACAGTGATGCAGCATCTGCAGGAACACTCACTCTGGATCAGTGCTCCAACTGTGACCAAAGTCGTTAGGGTTGGTGGTCAGTGATCCATCAGGTCTGCGGAAGTCGTCATTAGCATCTCCATCATAATCTCCACACAGTCCACACAGGGTACTCTGGAAACTGCACATGGCAGAAGTGTAACATTAGTCTTCTATGACGTAGTTAGCGCTAATGTGAAGTCCTATTTAGGCAGATATTAAAATCCTTGTCATTTAAAAAATATTATCTGAATGCAACTTTTTCAACAAATAAAGTTTGACAGTTCACGTGGCTTTATGATTTGTGAAAAAATACCGGCTTAGACAGACCTTTCCCATCAAAGTGGATCATCCTGGTGGAGTTTTAAATAATATGATGTAAGGTTTTTTTGTCAAGCAAGATTACACAAAAACTACCAGTCCTATTTCACCAAATTTGGTGGAGATGTGTAGCATGGGAAGAACATGGGAAGAACATTTCTCATGGGGTTATGGTTAGGGAAGGGTTTGGAGATTGGGCAACCCAATGAATGTTCCCTATGGTTGAGTCAGATGACCAACCAGAGCCTAGTTCTATGGGTTTGTTCCCATAAAAGGAGTTTTTCTTACTACTCGACTCTTGGGAATCTGCTGCCTTTTTCTTTATAATTTGTTTATGACCTTGCATCCATTATCGTCCACTTATCTACCTAAGCAGAAAAAGTCAGACTTCCCTCCATCAGCCACCTCCTCCAGCTCCTCTGAGGGAAGCCCCAGGTGTTCCCAGGCCAGCTGAGAGACATAATCCCTCGAGCTGCCCTGGTGCCTCCTCCCAGTTGGACATGCCCAAACCACCTTAACTGGCTCCTGCAGATGTGGAGGAGCAGCAGTTCTACACTGAGCCCCTCTGAGATGGCTGAGTTTTTCACCCTATCTCTAAGGGAGAGCCCAGCCAGGCTGCGGAGGAAACTCATTTCTACTGCTTGTATCTGTGATGTTAGTCTTTCAGTCATGACCCAAAGCTCCTGAACATACGTAGATGAGGGTAGTTAATCAAGAACTTTCAGCTCACCTCCTTCTTCACCACCACTGACCAATACAACATTTGTATTACTGCTGACCTCATTACTGCTGCACCAGTCTGTCTGTCTATCTCATGCTCCATCCTCCCCTCTCAAACAAAACCCCAAGATACTTAAACTCCTCCCCAACCTAGAGAAGGCATTCAACCCTTTTCCAGCTGAAAACCGTGGCGTTTGACATGTCGTGGTTTGGACTTAGTCATGATGTGCCGTGGATCAGTTGTATAATTTGTGGTGGATAAATGAAATTGAATTAATCTAGATTCTCATATCACTCACTCTTTAATGACTTTTATGTCCATGAAGTGGTTTCCATCATATCGAACAGTCACACCAAAGTCTATGGCCACAGTGTAGTGCTTTCCTGACTTGAACACAGAGACCCCCGTTGCTGGAGTAACAGGCAGGTTTACATTGGTACCATTTACCTGTGGAGCAAAAGAACAGTGACGATTATTGAATATGTATTGAATAATTTATGAGGAAATACAAAACAATGTTAAAAAGTTAATGTGAGTTTTATTAGAATTAATAAAAGCTGCAGAGAATTCAAATAATTTCTAACATTAAGGATTTTATTTAGTGTGCCCCCTATTCCATACCTGCACAGTGCCACCCTTAAGGATTGAAATCTTCAGTGCGTGTACATGTACATGCACAGCCTTCACATAGGAGATGGACGGGTTGTTATAGCGGTTTTCATTGTCAGCATGGACTTCAAAGTACGGCTGGATAGTCTTGTTGCAGGGTTTAGACATTAAATAGCTGCAGTTTCCCATGAAGTTGTATTTCCGCTTGTCAAACGTGGTGTAGTGAGGATCAGCAGATGCTATGCAAGTGGAGGTATCTATGGGAATATGGTATTAGAAATGATATGTTTGCAAGTACAGTATCTTTTTTTACATCTGAATGTAATTATTCAACAAAACAAGAAACACAGATGAAAAACAAATCAGAAACCTTGCATTAGTTACTTAGACATTAGTCTTTAGTCTTTGCCTGTTGCACGATGACTGAATTTCTGCTACTGGAAGTTACAATCTTCATTTTGACATAAGTCTAACTTTGTTTGAGCATGGGTAAATTCAAATGAAGCATGACATGATCATTTAATGTCCTCCATGAGTGATCATTTAGAATGTGACAGGTTTTCTGTGTGCTGCTCCTTTTAAAGTAAGACTAATGTGTAGTTGTCATAGATGAGTACCTTTAGGATAGCAGCCATATACACCGTTAATCTCACGACATTCTTCAGTGGGGTCACAGGAGTTGTCAACACATTCCAAAGTGTAGTTTCCAGCGCAACGACACAGCTTAGAACAGCTGTCTCCAAAAACAACCTCACCAGGCTACAACAAAATGGAATAATGATGTATTCTGGTCTGACCACACAATGATATGACACCAAAACCACACCTTTTTTGTCAAATACTTTTATCTAGTTACTCTGAGAGGAAAATATTAAACAGGGTCTCTGACCTCATAATAGTTGTTCTGGTCATCCAGGCAGCCACATTTCTCCAGTGGGATGCAGTACCGACCCTTAAAGACAAACCCTGGTTTGCAGAAGCAGCCGCTGATACAGGAGCCAGTACAGTTTGTGGATGGCTCCCTACACGTGGGAATGCAAGCAGGGCCACAGTCTATGTACTCTGCATTAGGTGGACATGCTGTTCAATGAGAAAATATAGTGTCAGGTAAGAAACTGAGGTATGTATGTAAAAAAAAAAAACAAGTCAAAATGCATAATCAGCTGCTTATGTACAATGTTTCTGTTGCCTTTCTCCTGCATTATCAAAAAGTTTGAATCATATAAAATTATACTTGGTGTCGGAGGGGTGGTTGGTCCTGGTGTTGTTGGTTTGGGTGTCGTTGGTCCTGGAGTTGTTGGTCCTGGGGTTGTTGGTTTTGGGGTAGTTGGTCTTGGAGTTGTTGGTCCTGGAGTTGTTGGTTTTGGGGTAGTTGGTCCTGGAGTTGTTGGTCCTGGGGTTGTTGGTTTTGGGGTAGTTGGTCCTGGAGTTGTTGGTCCTGGGGTTGTTGGTTTTGGGGT
>JAQQAE010001462.1:0-25413 GCA_029823295.1 Pseudamia nigra
GGATGTGGTGAAGGAGGACATGAAGGAGAAGAAGATGCAGAGGACAGGGTGAGACGGAGGCAGATGATTGGCTGTGGTGACCCCTGAAGGGAACAGCCCAAAGGAAAAGAAGAAGAAGAAGAGTTTTTCCTGACTGTAGTTGTGGTTAAGTGTTTACACTAACGACACAGTAATATCACTTTGCTGTGCAACGTTTGATGAAGTCATACCGTGTCAATAAGCTAGCAGTTAGCATAGCTCCACCGTCCTTCATCCAAATACGGTCACATCCTGTTTTCGCTCAGAAATGTCATCCAGGAAGTGACAATGCAATTGGCCTCAAAACAGCTGTTTGGAAACCAATGGGTAACGACTTGGTCTATATCTATAAACTGTACAGTCTATGATTACAACAAAAAGTCGAGCCACTGTGAAAAATATAAATAAAAACAAGAGATGATAATGAAACCACATATTTAAGTGAAAATGGCACCAAAGAATGTATCAAATGTTGAATTTGAGAAATGTTACTTTTGAGAAATGTCATCTTGAGGTCCTCATTTGGCATACGTTAAAATCAGACATGATTCTGCAGTGGCCTCACAGACCCATCCAAAACCCACTGTGAACACAGTTTATCATTTCATCTGCAAAGGACAGTTTGAAAGATGGAGCGATTAGAAAACTGTCCTACGGTCCGAGTTGTCTCAACTAGTCTGAAGCATCATTTGGCTTAAGTCATGCTTTAGGTTAAAAAGGATTGTGACCATCTAGCTCATTACATACCGACACATGCTGCCAAGTAGACGATGTCTTTTCAGGGAAGGCCTTCAGCATGATGAAATTCTAACACGGGGGGATCTGTTCCGCAGGGCTTCACTAAATTCCTTCCTACCGATTGTTCTTCGCTGAAAACACTTGCTGTAGTGAGTGGCTAGAAAATAAACCTGCAGCGTCTCGGCCCTTTGTGCTAAAGATCGGACGCCCCTGTTCTAACAGTATGGCTCCATAGGAAAAGAGTCCAGGTGCTAAACTGACCTGCCCGAAGTAATGGCGCATCACTCATTGAAAAATGTTTGGCACATTATGAAATGTAAAATATGACAAAGGAGACCCTGAACTGTTGAAATGTCACAACACAAATCCATTCCGCTCTCAAAATGACAGTCATTGTGAAAGAAGAGATGGTGCATCCGAGCGACAAACAACTCAGTGTTTTTTTGGAATGCGTTGCTGATAGCAAACTTAAAATGAACCTGCAATTAAAAAACATATTTCTCAGTTTTGACAGGTTGTCTCTGTGCTGTTTTCAAATAAATACGGGTGTTTAAACATTCTGTTTTTTATTTACGGTACATTTGACACAGTGGCTCAACTTTTAGGAAATCGGCTTGTACATCTTTTTAACAATTTATTCCGATTCCGTTGCTTCAAATTTGCTCATTTAAGGTCATTTTTATAACTTAAAGGAAATGCTAAAGCTTCTGAGCCATGTGAAAGGCTATGCACTAATGCCTGTGTCTGCATAATATGTCTTGCCCCTACTTCTTGAAGCAGCTGAAAATCCAATTGAAATTTGACCCACACCTAAAAATAGATCTCAAACAATGAAGTGCTCAGAGCTGAGGGCTCTTTTGATTGACATTTGTCTAACTTCATCTGCTCTGAACTCTGCTGCGGGTTTATGGCATTGAAGTAAGCTGACACTGAAGTATACCTGCAATAACAAACACCTCTCGCTTCTGCTGCTAATCTGAGGAAGACATCATATTAAACTTCATTAAGTGAAATGGCGAGTTTCCCTTATCGCTTCACCCCCTTATTCCCTCTATCTCCTCTCCCATGGTAATTGAAAGAGCAGATGTTATAAGGTAATTGCCTCATCGTTCATGCCACTCTACATGTAAATGTCCTGTTTTGATTTTCACACTCTACCTTGAATTCACGGTCTCTTCTGGTTCCATTAGAGCAGAGCCATGAGTTCCACATATGTGGACCGAATAAACTAATAAAGCACAAGTCACTTTCGCAGCACATGAAAGGCGTGAGGTTCAAAGTGAGTCGTAATGCGACTAAATGTATCATTGCCCCGGGTTAAAGACATCAATAGAAATAATAAAATAGGAGGACATTACAGGCAGCTGTAGAGTTACCCTCATTACGCTGGTTATTCAAATGTCAAAATTTACACGGAGGAGACATTTGTGCTTAAAGTTTCAGACTGGTGGCATAATATTCCAGAAGACCTTCAGTTATCCTTTAAAATCAATAAATGTGTATACTTTAGGACATTTGTATGCTCGGGCAGAGTTCCGATCTGCTGGACAGAGAAAATGAATTTACACAAAGTATAATGCAGCTTCCTTTTATCTCCTCAGAGCTCATGGAAGAAGTCAAAGAAAAAAAAAATCCATTCCACCTGCTTTGGACTTAAATAAAAAGATGCCTCGTTTCTGATCGAGAGGAAGCTTAGCTGAGTTCAAATGTGGACCACGTCACATTTATGCCACATTTATAATAACTGTACAGTGAGCAGGTCAAATTCATCTACAGATGCTTTTCATGTACACGCCATGCTTATTTGCAGCTATTTCATTTGAATCTTGGGTACCTCTAGATTAGATTTGCATCCATCGTAACCCTAATTCCACTGTAATTACTTCAGAACAAAACCATGGGCTTACAAGCAGGGAGCCCTCTTCCTGAAATGACTGGATTTGCCTTATTTGTAGTTTCCTGGGGAAGTGAGGAATTTAGCTTGGTAGCTTAAATTCTTGTCTTCTTCACTTTCCTTCGACATCTGGTACATGTTAGAAAAGAACAGACATACTAGCTTGACAACTGTGAGGCTGTAAGCTGAGTTGACTGGCAGGTGGCCTGTTAACAAAGGATCAGCTAGTTTTCCCAACATTATCAGCTGCACCTTTAATTTCACATTTTTTATAATGAGTTTGACTATTTGGAATTTAACTAAAAGGGAAAAGATATCTTTATCATCTTTATCTTTATCTTGACCAAACTCACAAGACTTAATTTTTGAAGAGAATTGATTAATATAATTGACATTTCTATTGACAACTCCTGCTTAAATGTGACCTGTAGGACTTTTTTTTTTTTTTTTTAATTTTAGGTACTGTACATTGTGAATCATAATTCATGCTTCCCACAGTACCTGCTTCCTCTTTCACTGTCTCCTCTCATGGCCACTTATTTAATTTGACAATCTTTTCAAATGGGCTGATTCTCACCTGTTTGCGATCCAAATCAGCTGTGACAATCTTGGAATAAAGATAAATGATATTATACTGGTGGGTGCAGGTTTTAGATTTATGTATCAGTATTCCTCTTCAGTGAGTATTCCAAATTGCATCTATACCGGGAGTCCTGATCGTCTGATAACTGGAGACTAAGTGGAGAGTGAGCAGTGGAGATGGGCTGGGGGGGGCGGGGGGGTGAAGAAAGAAACAGCGGGAACAGTTTCTGACAAATGGCAGGGAATCAGCGTTTTCTGCTGCAGTGAAGGAACTGAGACACATGGCTCCGACGCCAGCCGAGACCCACAGGAGAGATTTTAGAGGGCTCCTGGAGGTTTAACTGCAGCCCCGTCTCCCTTTGGGATAACCTCGCTGTTCACATTGTAATTTTGAATACCTCATAAGGAAAAACAACATACATGTGACTAAATCAGGGAACTCTATTTGGTGTCAAAGCGTGATTTAGAGAGGCCGCACTAATTATCCGTCCCTGTGTGAAACAGAGACCTTTCCTCTGTACATATATTCCAGCTTGATGACAAAATGTGAAGGTGCGAGTGAGATAAAGCGGCAGTCGGAGGTGGATGTTAATGCCCCAGACAACAACACCGGACTGTTTAATGTCTCTGCTAATAGTGGAGTTCAGGGTGTTGCTGCACGTTTCCTCTGCACAGACTGCTCTTAACCCCCATGCAGTACAGTCGGATAATGCGCGTTGTTTTCCTGCACAATTTGCTGGGATCAGACTCATTTCAATAATGAATGCAATTACAGGTCCTCCCTTTATGACTAACATCCTGATGGAGCCATTACTAAAGGGCCACGCTGTTTGAAAGTCCTTTCAGTGAGCTCTATGTGTTCCGGCAGAGTAATATGTGAAAGACGTCCAGGGCTGAACAAAGCCAATATATCAGGACGACGTACTGAGAAGTACAACTGTTAACAGGGCAGTTATAAAAACAGCCTTTTAATAAAAAGAAAAATAGACCTGCCCTGTCTCCCTTCACTTGGAAACATGATGCTGTGACACAGCAGGTTGACACAACAACAAAGGCCATGCTGAGTACATGTTCCAAAGCTCCACGATCAGAATGTGTACTCAGCATTTTAGCATTAAACGCAAGGGTGTAGATTTTGACTGAGGGGGACTAAATAATCACTAAAATGAGTAAAAATGAACAGAAGAAACACTAATTGGAGTAAAACTGAACAAAATAATCAATGACATGAGTAAAAAAATCAATCAATCAATCAATCCACTAAAATGAGTAAAAATAAACAAAATAATCAATGACATGAGTATAAATGAACAAAAATATTAAGAAAATAAGGGGGAAAACAAAGTTATCAATGACATGAGTAAAAAATGAACAAAATAATCAATAAAATGATTAAAAATGAACAAAATAATTAAGAAAATGAGTAAAAATGATTAAAATAATCAATAAAATGATAAAAAATGAAAAAAATAATTAAGTAAATGAGTAAAAATGAACTAAACCAAAAAAATTAGTAAAAATGACCAAAAATAATTAAGAAAATGAGTAAAAATTAACTAGATAATCATTAAAATGAGTAAAAATGAACAAATTAATCAATAAAATCATTATAACTGAAGAAAATTATTATGAACAAAAATATTAAGAAAATGTGCAAAAATAAACCAAATAATAAAAATTGAAGAAAGACAAACAAAATAGTCAATAGAATTAGTAAAATTGATCAAAAAAGTTAAAATAAACAAAATGAGCAAAAATATGTAGCAAAATGAGTCAAATGTACCAAATAACCAAAGAAAAATTGACAAAATAGTCAAGAAAGCCCAAACAAGCAAGTGAATGACACAAAACAAATGATAAAATGAACTTATTTTGTTCATTTTGACGGCTGCCGTTTACCCCAGTCCATCAAAATGAACAAAATAAGCACTAAATCAAAATGACCAAAATCTTCTAAAAATCAACATAAATCACCAAATAATCAGGAAATAATAAAAAAAAAACAACAATCAATGGCATTAGTGAAGTAAACTAGGATTTTTAGACATAAAAAGTGTTTTATTGAGGGGGACAAAGGCACATCTTACGTCCCCCTGAATCTACACCCGTGTTTAAAGTGTCTTTATGGACGCTCGTTGCGTTCGAGCAGAGGTTCTCAACCGGTGTCCCCTTGTGACCCACATTTTCCAAGCGTCATCAAGTTTAGAGCCACATTCATTGAAGTTCAAACCAGGCAAATGAAGTTTTTTAGAAGCTAATCAATATATACGATTTGGAAAAAAATGAGATACTGTACTTCTGCACTGTTTTGTTTTGTTTTTCCCAAATCAGCATGGCTACACGTAGGAGAGCCATTCCATCCTAGCGTCTGTTGAATTCCAGTGTAAGCACAGCTCATTCTACTTAATGATCACCTGATCCAAATTTCTTTAAATCAGGTTTATTCCACCAAATATTGATTTCTACACTGTTCCTAAGTTAAAACATTAGCATTGTGCTGTTTAAAAAATTAATTTAAATGTGTTTTCTTTGCATCGTTTGAGGTCTGAATACACTTTTTAAAAAATTTTTTTGATCATTTGACATGTTTTTTAAATAAATTACATCATTTTTTTATTTTTATTTGGCATTGGGGTGAAATGTTGTCAGTACTTTAGAGAATAAATTTTTTTTTTTTAAACTCAAATACATACCGATAAATAGCAAAATCAAGAATCATGTGTTAATTTTGGAGTGAACTACTTTTTTAAAATTATTTGTGAACTTTAAGGGGTAGAAAATGGATGGATGGATGTTTTCAGACATATTCCTCTTTTCTTTCTGAAATGAACCTCATTTTTCAGTTCTGGGTAACTGTAGCTTTCTTTTAAACCTCTGGCAGTTCAGTACTTACCTTTGCATCATTTCCAGCCAGTCATTAGACTTGAACTGCTTGAATTTCAATCAAAAACGGGAAAAGCCGGGCTGTTCTAAAACTTTTGACCGGTACTGTATGTCCTCGATAATATGCAACCTGTACATTTGTGGAAAAGAGCCGTGAACCACCTTTGGACGACGGCGTCCAATCACCGGTGTCTTTACTGGGAAGGAAGACTCAAGCTTTTTATAGCTTAAGACATGACTCCGCTTGTGAATCACCAGTGAGAAAAAGTTCACAATCTGTCAGCCTAAGTCGAAAATGCAATACCAGTCAAAAGTATGGACACACCTTCTCCTTCAGTGGTTTTTCTATATTCTTATTTCATTTTTAAAAATTTTCAGCATTCTACATTAATTACATTGGTCATTTGGCGACGCAACCACCTTTTGGGCTGTACAAACCCAACCACCTTTTGGGCTGTACAGACTTTAGAACAGGGGCGTCCAATCATTGCCAAAAAGGGCCGAGACACTGCAGGTTTTCTTTCCAGCCGCTCACTAAAGCCGGTGTTTTCACTGAAGTGCAACCAGTGGGAAGGAATTCGGTGAAATCACCTGCTGAAGAGACTGGTTGGAAAGAAAATATGCAGTGTCTCGACCCTTTGTGGCGATGATTGGACGCCCCTGCTCTAGAGCTATGGATCTACTCGGTGCCAGAGGACAACCTCCAGTATACCACATGACCTGGTCTTGACCTTGAAGATCAGTAGGGTCTGAAGGTGAATTTGTGACTTTTTCTTCGATGTACATTTTTTGTAAAATACAAAGCGCTTCGGACGGGGATTTGCTGATTCACAGCTTTCTTGTTTGCATTTAATTGATTATTATTGTACATTTTTACAATTTCAACTTTTTTTTTACTCCTACTCATTGAGCTCTTTCCAAATGTAACTGAGTAAGATTAAGAAGTATTCTGAAAAACAACTATTCTTTGAAGTACATTTATTGGGGGGAGCACTACCAACCTCTGCTTTGTACCCAACCTTCCTCTGCACAAGACAACTGACGCTCTAAAGCACATTAAAAGACAAGAAATGGCCCAAATGAACTCTCGACAAATTGTGACTTGAAAACAGTTCCAGTTTATGATTCTGACGAGAGAACGGCATTAATGTCCAAAGCTAAATATGGCTTTGGACACATGGTGTTATCCCACTCTTTGGATATCTTCCATATTAACATAGGTGATTGAAAATGATAAAGAAAAATGACAATGAGAGTGATTATTTTAATAACTCCCTGTAAATAGTCTACTGTAGTGACACCATAGTAAGATTAGAAATCTTATCAATGTTATTTTGTGATTCAGTGTTTTAACAATGAACAAAATCAAGGGACATCAGTAAATATCAGTGTTTAATGGAACCCCTTTTTGTTTCATATAGGTTTTCATTTTAATTACATAAATAGAAAAGTACAATCATTGGTATAAATGTGCAACTTGCAAACAGAATCCATTTGCATACATTAACTCAATGTTACACCACGATGCAAGCAACATGAGTCACACATCAGGTGTAGAATAATGTTGATGCCGACAGAACCAGAGGTCAACGTAACAGTGGATCACAAACACCCGAGGCAGCTCCGAAAACCTGTTGTGAAGGTGCTTTGTGGCTCCATCTCATCTGTCTCCATTAAAAATACATCAAGTGCCAATGTGCTATGAATTTTGGAAATCAAGTTCCAGATCAAAGCGAACAATGCAGCTTATGCTAGAGACCAGAAGCAGGCAAGCAAGCCAGTAATACATAATTCATTGGCAGAATGGGAATGGTGCATTTACAGCTGTGTACCTGTCTGCTGGTACAAGGAAATTCAAATACGCTGTTCCGAGATTTTTGTACACAGCATTTTGCTCCAGCTTTAACAGACTGACATGACGGTAGTGTTGATTCATTCTGCCTCGAAGACATCCGAAGAGTGCACTGTGTTACGTTTCATACTGGGATCACAAAGAAATTATCGCACTGCTGAATAAATGATAAAGCTCTCATCAGCGCATCAGCAGCCCTGTAGATGCACAACATCTCCAGTTTCGGTCTCTCAGACTGTTTTGATGCAGGGTCTGCGCCTGCTACGCAGCATTTTAATTGAACCGTTTTATGGTCAAAGAGCTTTTTCGCAACATAGCAGCTATGTTTAGTGAGTACAATCTGTTTTGGATGCAGTAAACACTGGCAGTTTTGAGTTAAACAATTTAAGCTTCACAGATTTATTGTAAGTCATCCAGTGCTGTGATCCAGCTCCGTTATGTTCACCCGTTTTATGTACAGATGGTGTGGGCTTTAAATTTTTGCGTCATGTTATCTAATTGACTTCCATGTTTGATGACAACACAGGAGGAATTAACTGCACAGAAAAGTGTGATGTTACATTTAAGAAGCATCTCTGTTGATGACAAATACAAACAGTAATTCCTAAGACCACCTGTCTCCTCTTACAGGAGATACAGAGGACAGTGGGACTGTTAAAACCATTGCAATCAATGGAGATTCATTTTGCAAAATGCAAAAGGCTTGTATAATACAACACTCAAGCTCTACACACTATAATTGTTTCAGCAGGGAACCTTTTTGTAATATGTAAGGACTAAAGTAAGGCATTTGATTTCAAGCCACACATGCATTTTAGGTGAGCAAACATTTTTCTAAATACAATATTAAATGACTTATAAGCTTTCTATGTGTTTCAGGCTTAAGGGAAATGCATCTTAATGGATATCATATTGAGTTGAATAACTTTTAGGGGAATTAATGTCAAGGGAAACAGTAACCGTTCTTTTAATTGTCATTGCAGTCATTTACACTGGTTTGGGCACACAAATGCATACATGCATGCTTTTTTTTTTCATGGTTACAATGGCTTGACAGATCCCATTTTCCAAGTGGGTTTTTAGAATGAGCTACTGCCACTGTAACCTTTAGCCTCACAGGGACTATGAAGGTTCACATACATCACCATTTGGGAGTCATCATTATAGAGCCGTGCCAGAAACCCCACGGTGACATATTACAGCAGTGGAACACTATTGAATTCAAATGATGTCATTTTGCTACAGCATGTCCTGCTCAAATATACCAAGGTTTGGCACCTTCTTTTGTTTGCACTGTCACTGCTATTGACAGTGTGGCAATACATGAGCCCCCTGGCGCTGCGAGCATCACATCACAAACATGCACTCAGTCTGCTGCTTATAAGCCACTCAGCTGGGGATTTCCATCGTCTGGAGAGACCGTTCTCCGCTTTGTGACCATAATAACTGTGTTGCATGAGGGAAATTCAAATCTGGAGGCTGTATGTGGTCAATCTGCTGTGTAAGAGACATGTGACAGTGAGACGTTTCAATCATTCACATGTAGATATTGAAAGCTATATGTAGAAAAATAGACTTTTAAAGAGTCCTCTGGTTTATATACACATATGTTGTATGGCTTTACCATATTGGCATGCAAGAAACTAAGACAAGCCTGAAGATTTAACTACCTGAGTCATTTTCTCTATTCCTCTTGTTGAGACAGGGGAACACAGGAAATTATTCCGCACTACAAAAAAAACAAAACAAAAAAACAACAACAAAGAATCTAATCAACACCTGTTTTAGACATTCCAGTGGTATATACACATTTATGGCATCTCCCATGTTCACAGTGTTAGGGCGATTAGTGTGAGGAGAAAGGAGATGCAGGAAAAAGGAAGCAGGAGGATTTGGTGCAGTGTGTGTGAAGCGAATGCAGAGATGACAAAGAAAGAGGCGCGAGCAGCCCAGGAGGCTTCTCAGATGTTGAAGATGGACGCAGGGAAAAGTTGAGCCCTCAGCTGACTAGCATCGGGCTTGAATATGGATATGAAAGGAGTCAGTTACTGCTACTATCAACACGTCCTCCTTTCTTTGCAGCTACTGTCATCACCTTCCATCTACTTCTCCACCTCCATCACAGTCCCTCAGACAGTTTAGCTATCAGTCTCTTTTCCCTCTCTGTGTCTGTGTTTGCGAACATCAAACACCATCTCACCGCTTTAAATCACCGATGCCTCAGAAGAGATACAGTCGCCTGCAACAAGGACATAGATCGTGCAGCCTGACAGGATAGCAGCTTATCCTCCGCAAACACCCTCTATCCATTAAACCTCGGCTACACATGTGCAGTGGAATCGAGTGGAACCTCTGCATGCTTTTGGATCATGCTATAATGTAACTGAAAGAAAAGGGGGTCTATGTCAATAAAAACAGATCATCTCCACCTAAGATGAATCAACTCATGTGGAACAGTCTTTCTGGGTTTGTTTTTGAATCTAGCAATCTGAGATTGACCCGGCTAGTTGCAATCTGCATTATTTAACATAATGTGCATGCAGAATAGAGGATCCATATTTGGCCTTTTTCTCCTCCTCATGCTACTCTCTTAAAAGAGCCTTTTTAAAATGCATTCTACTACACAAATTCAGTCTATGTTCAAAGAGTCATTAAGACACTGAAAACATTAATCATATGTTTTCCCTGGCAGACTGCTGTAAGCTTGACAAAAAGGGAGCGACACAGTTGGAAGGTGCCTTTTTTTACCCTTCAAGTCAAAGTCTTTGGCCGTTGAAGCATGCTCTGAGCTGATAAGAAGGCCAGCTCTTCTCTCGTGAGAAATGGATTTTCATTCTTTAACTCTTGCTTTTTTCTCCATCTGGAGCAAAAGCAACTTCCCCCTTACCAGCCTGCTTGTGCGATGAATTGCAAACTGCCCCTCATAACCCTGTCAAAATCAGCTACATCACATGCCTAGGAACTGCACTGTACTTTCCATACAGTCACCTGAGGGTAAAACTTGACCAGTGTCAAGAAAAAAATGGATTTTCCACAATCAATGGAAGGTCTAGAAATGGTGCAAAAAATGCATGAGGAGTATAATGCATAGATCGGTATGTGCTATATCATTAACTGATTACGTTTAGTAGTAAATATGTACATGTACATTCAAATAAATTGGCAAAGCATAATTAAAATGCTATATTTCAGTCTGATGCATTGAGTGTGAACAGCAGGCTGTTTCCTCGGCAACTAACACTGACTTACAGTGATTTGTTCTGTTGGGTTTGAGGTTAATGAAATGAGTGATGGGTGGTTCCCACGCTTCCAAATCAACTTATGGTGGTTTTTGTAGTTGTCTGTTCATGCCATCATCATCCAGCATCACTATAATCACCATTATTATTAACAGTATTATCACCGTAGGCTTGTAATTTCCAACAAACATAAAGTAAAAACATTTGTGTCATGCATAACAAGTTACACTGGCCGTCCACTTCAAAAGATTTTTGTTTTTTCTATGGCGCTGAACCTCAGGGTTTGTTCCACAACAGTTCTCATATTTCACCAAGTCTTCTACCTGGAGTTGCTTGTCTCTGCTAGTCTGTTGTTCATGATACCGAGGGCACCGACGCCCCCAGAGAAACCATTATGGCGCGAGCTGCCACAAACTGTCCTGGGATATCCATTGGCTGACTCAGACAGCTGCTTCTGCATGATAGCCAGGGAGACTTTGTTAGAAGCTGCCAGGTCTTTCATAGAGATCATCTCCCCTGATAGTCTGCGTCCCTCAGTGTCACTATCACAAGGTCCATCTGAATCAGGCATCTGGCCACATTGACCTTGGCGAGCCCTAGAGCCCGGGCGGATGGCGTTACGTCGGCCGAGGAATGCGTTGGCCTTATTGCAGCGCTGACAAAACAAGCAGCTCATTTTCTCCAGCATCCAGTTGAGCACCTGCTTGATGACAATTGAGATTACATTGAAGAGTGAGTAGATGCAGCAAACGCCTGTTAGCATGAAGAGGAAGTTGGCCACCCTGTAGACGTTTTGGTATTCGTAAGCCGCGTTCTGGCTGCTCACAAAGTCCCCAAAGCCAATGGTACTGAAAGAAACAAAGCAGAAGTATAGAGAGTCTAAATAGGCCCAGCCCTCCACTGGGGTGTACATTGCTGATGCACAGCAGGAGATGGTGATGGCTGATATCCCAAGAATCAGCATCACATGGTACACTGAAGGCTTCCACCCTGGGAGGGAGTAGGCTGAGAAGTCATGGCGGATGCCCGGAGGGAGGAGACCACTGTTCCTGATTCTACGTTCCCTCACAGCCTTCATCACAACAGCCAGTAGTGTGATGATTCTTTCCAAAAAGAGGTTAAAGAAGAGGATGGTGGCAGCACAGCCGAGAAGCCCGTAAAAGATAAGAAAAACCTTTCCCGCAACTGTCACTGGTGTTGTCATCCCAAAACCTGTGGAGGCAGAGGGGAGATACCATACAGTTAGTCCCTGTGTCAGGCAGAAAGCTGGTTTTCACCCACAACAACTCTTAAGTTTCCTCTCACGAAATCATGTCTGCAAGGAGAGAAAAGACAAATGATGTGCAAAACACAGAATGGCTAGACAACAAGTTTTTATAATGAGTTCTAAGGCATCATTTTTAACATTTATGCTTGTGATGAAAAACTGATTCGGCTTGTGTGGAGTACAAACAGTCATATGCAGAGAATGCAGGCTAAACTCACTGCCTCTGAAGCAAAGCTCTAATCTGTGTTTAGTAGATGTAATGGACACAGAGGCTGGTAAAAAAAGAGGGATTAGAGACTAATTAGAAAAATGTTTGCATTGCAAATCATGTTCCTTCCTATAGTGAGAGAAAATGAGGAGGAAAGTAACAAAAGCATAACTAATCAAAATGATAATTTTTTTAACAATAGACACACCACCATAAGGTCAAATTAATTTAAAATGCTTCCATTAACCACATCTTAAAAGATCTGCATAGTTTGAAAGTCTTCTCTGTTTAAATGACACCGCATTCACATTATACAGTGACATGTCCAACATACTGCACTGTGCATTGATATGACTGCAAAATCAAGGACATAGGGGTTATACCGCGATGAGGATGGTGCCAGGAATAAGCTTAGCTAGGCCCTCTGAATACATTTTATCAAGCAGTGTGGATGGCATCCTGCTACCTTCTGATGTTTTAGTCAATTAGGCTGAGTGTTCAAACTGGGAGAGAGGTTATGAGAGGAGAGGAGAGAGGAGAGAGGAAAGAGGACAGAGGAGAGGGGAGAGGGGAGAGGACAGGAGAGAGCAGACGAGGGGAGATAAAACGGAGTTAAAATGTTGCATATTGAAGAAACCCTCTGTCTCGAGGTGTCACAGATGCTTCGCAGGCTCAACGTAACTTCAGTGACATTTCTTTGCTGTAAGATCAAGAATTTGAAGCATGAAAAAGTAAGAGGAAAAAAAAAATAACAGAGAGAGAAACGAAGGGTAGCGCTTGTGCTTTGCTGTTGTGGGATGAGAATAATGGACCTTTAGCCTCGGCTGCTTCTGTTTGTTGTACTCGGACTGTACAAAGAAGGAAACAGAGCCACTGTGGCTGGATTTTTTGAAGCTGGTTTGATCCCAGGACTTTGCGTCATGAACTTAGCAAGAAGTGACCACATTTGGAAAAAAGGGAGGAGTTGGGGGAAGTATAAGGAGTGAGTTGGCGTTATATGGTAACTTCCTGCCTCAGTAAAACATTAAAAGTCATCAAATATGTCCAGAACAAAAACATGTGACAATGTTATTCGTGTAACTCATTAACCAGAACGGCAGTCGAGCTGTTTGCCAGGAAACAAATATCCTGCACGTTGTATCGAGGCAACAGAAGCTCATCTGCAGACAAGTGAAGTCAGTCAAAACCTGAAACACACAAAACCGGCCACAGAGAGCCTAAGCCCCGCCCCTTATGTTAAAGATGGGATATTACTTTGGAAAAACCACATTACAGTCAATGGCAACAAGTGGCCAGTTTTCTAATCCCAACTGAATTATTCCAAGGTTTATGATCCTAGTCAGTTTAAAAGATTGTGCTGCAAGACAAAAAAAGTGGAAAACAGTTGAAATATGACACTATGAAAACATGTAGTTATAAAGACTGCAATGTCACGTTCAACTTCTTGCGTTTGTTACTTTTTGCTGAGGTAGTGGCCATTTTGGTGTTGTGGCATAATTCCACTGAGCCATTTGTCAGAAAAATCAACCAACATTTCACCTTTTGTTCAAGAAACTGCTACTTTCTTGATGTGTAAAACAGATTTTTAAATCAACATTAATCCTATGTGTATATGAGACATAATGTAATGTAATAAGGTCCCACAGTCTGAAAGATGGCTTTGGCTCTACTGCCCATAAAATCCTAACAACAGCGAAATCCTACAAAGTTCAAGAACACGTTATGGTCAAGTTAACGCAAATGGGACTCAGGGTTCTTTTTGGAGGCAGCACCTAGTGGTTGTCAATGGTATTACACCTCAGTGGGTATCAATGCCATAACATTACGACCAGTAGCACCTGTGAGTGGGTAGGATTTAGAAAGCTGCAAGTGAAGATCCAGTCCTTGAAGTTCCTGTATTTAAAAAAAAATTGAGCAGCTTAATGATGTAAGCAACCTGAACATGGACCACACTGTGATGCCATGACAACTTGGTCAAAGCATCTCCAAAACGTGTTTAGTGGTCTTTATTTTATTCAATTTAACCTTTATTTAACCAGGTAAGTCAGTTGGGAACCATTTCTCATTTACAATGATGACCCGGGCCAGAGGCTCACATTCTTGGTCCGGCAGTGGACAGAAGCCCATGAGGCAGGAAGGAATCTAACCTGTTTTTACAGCACATTTCACAAAGACTCACTTGGACTGAAATCCAGCTGTTCATCCCTAGACCACTTTGATTGGAGGATTGCCCACTGCGGACTAGACTCAGTTTAATTCATTTTCCATTGCAAGTGACCACCCGTGTAGGTGGAGTCGCGTCCCGAAACTCTCATGTCGGCATTTGTGCGCAACACAACCACAATATTACAATGGAGGACATGGAGGCGATGATGTACTTGTTGCTCTGTTTGTGGCTTTTAATCAAACAAAAGTTACAAGAAAAGAGCCAGAGAAGAAAAACGCAGAGGAAAAGTACAGGAGACTTTGTGAAGTCATACAGTATGAAGATGAAGACGAGAGGAGGTGAAGACAGACGGGCTGAAGCCTTCTAAAAGGAATGACTGTGACATCTGGTGAAATCGATGATGCTGACATGCTGCAATCTGTATAATCTGTGTGAAAGTCATGGAGAGACTTATGAGACGTCATGTGATGAACCTGCAGCAGCGTTTGAGCCAGTGGTCGATGCAGGATGCAGACGAGGACAGAGATGCTGTGATGAACCACTTGTGCAAATAGTTAAACATGTTTGTCAAAACTTCCCATGACTATTGTATCTATTATGACAATAAAGATTTGTACATTTTGCAGATATGTCTCCACATTTATATACATTTTATATGTAAACAGTTCCAATATTAGGTGACAAATAAAATGATAGATTTAATTTTTAATGATAGAAAAATACTCCAGCAGTTTGACACATTAGTTTTAGTGTAATTCATTTGACAGAATTATGAGGCATAAGGTAAATTGTGGCAAAACACACTGAATCCCACTAAACACTAACCTGTCATTATGAAATACAGAATTTCTAGATATGACTACAGTGAGCAGTATCATCTGCACTGACACATACAAGAGTAGTGATTCTGTCATGACTTCATCTGGAAAGGAAAATAACTTATTTTAAGTAACTTTAGTTACTTATGAGCCATCATTACACCATTAGTCATAGATACCTTTTTGCTTCGTATAGTTCACTCTTCTCCCAAAAGTGCATTTCAGACAGAATAGAAAAGCATGACAATCACATAACAGTGCAATTCTTTATTTGTGAGCAGTAAATTATAGACAGTACAGTGTGCAAAGGTTAAAAACAAAACTACAGTATATACATTTATGTACAGTTTGTTATAGAAGTGAATTCCTGGGATCAGGTGCTGGTCACACTGAGCCCGGTTCTGTTCGTCCTCAGTCTTCATCTGTGTGAGAATAATGTAAAGTCCAGTCTGATGTCGACCCGTTTCCTCTTGTCTAGAAAGGTAAAAAAGCAGAAATGAGAGGTGGTTAAACAAAGGAGTTTTTTGAAGTGTTGGGGAAATATATTTACAGCTTAAAGTCAGCGTTTATTGTTTCTTACTGGTGAAAACACATTGCTGTGTTGAACCAGTCCGGGTGTCGTAGCAGACGCAGGGCAGCTGGAAAACACACACATAGAACTTTAACACACACACAACACAAACCTGCAACACATAACAAAGTTTTTTACTAGTACTAACACTGTCAGACGTTGTTGACATGCTGACTTTACTTGTTGTTTTCAGTAGTGATACTTGGGAGACACTGAGCACAAAGTACAAGCAGAGCATGGAGTTAGCATCGGAGGCTAAACTAACTAGTCCATTGTCTGCAAACACAG
The DNA here is from genome assembly GCA_029823295.1 of Pseudamia nigra. Classification (NCBI taxonomy): domain Eukaryota; kingdom Metazoa; phylum Chordata; class Actinopteri; order Kurtiformes; family Apogonidae; genus Pseudamia; species Pseudamia nigra. Next base: position 16,526 of record JAQQAE010001462.1, read on the forward strand.
GACAATGGCTTTACTTTCAAAATATCACTGTTTGTTCATAGTGAGTTTATCACCGTCAGGGTAAGTAACGTTAAAGATGCTTTAGTATTAAGTCAAAAACACTCACCCCCTTATCAGGTTCTCGGTCGGTTTCCATTAGGTTGAACCACTTCTAATCGTGTCTTGTGGTTCCATCCAGCTCCCTCTGAATTCTGTCTCAGCTACCAAACACACAAACGTCTGTACCTCATCGTTGGATTTACGTGTTGCCATTGTCGATTAATACAAGTAGCAGACACGTCCTGTGACGCCACTCCCCAGCCAATCAGCGGCCTGCAGTCTGCGTACGTCACGTTCTCTACTCGACTCAGCTGGCTTGGAACCCCGGCCGAGCAGGTACTAAAAAAGTACGTGGTACCAACTGAAACGGAGTGCAGTCAGCGTGATTAAAGTGCTCTCACCTGTGCATTTCCTGGCGTCGCGAGTTAAAATGTCAGCCATGTAACGGGTCTGTAATGAGACTCAAAAACACTTTATTCGGTTTGATTCTTGCCTTTTTAAGGGCACACCTTGTTCACTGTTCACTCACTGCTTTTGTGTGCATCCAGGGAGATGGACGCTACGTTCGGGGCCTGCATCCACTGGTGCAGGTTTACCTTATGAGACCCGCACAAAGTTGCACACAACAATGTTCATGAACTCCTGGGTTTGGGACCACATAAATATAGAAAAAGACAGCCACTCATCTATGTACACACACTCACACCCACACACAATGCCATGCCCCTCACCCACAGCAGATGTTATATTTGCCAACAAATAAAATCGTGATGAAAGACCAACTAGTTCACTTCCAGGCCAAGGTTAATAGATTTTTCCATCATGGCCATCCTCCATTTAAGTCGTCTCAGAGCATTAGGGCAGCGTTTTCCCTCTTGTTTTTCACCAAAGCATCTATAACCATCCTTGTCAGGTAATAAATGACATCAATATCTAGACAATACTTTCTTTATGATGCTCAAAATGGCTTCGTTGACCTTATCTCCCACCCTGAAAACCACTCTCATGTGGGTTTACTGTTGACACACCAACCCATTTAGATCCGCACTGATTGATAAAGATTGTTTTATAGATACACAGGAAACATAGCTCCCCCATCAATCATGTACATACCTTTTAGCAGTACACACCCATGCAGTACTGTAGGTATGATACACGCTACCAGTCACAAGTTTGCTTAAGAGTTTTTCTGTTTCTTTTTCTTTTCTTTTCTTTTTTACTGTTTTCAACATTGCACATTAATGCCGAAGACTGTCAAACGATGAAAGAACACATTTTTTGGGTTGTTAAACACAAAAAGCTAGGACTTTTATATTTATTTATCATTTGTTTTGTGATTATATCGTCTGTCCTTTTTGCATTTGGTTGCGACTAACTGTGTGAGCTCATGCTACTCTGAGGTTCTAAGCCATGTTGACTGGCAGGTCACCTGTCTAATCATGTGCCACTGCAAGGTCGTTGCCCAATATCATAGACTGCACCTTAAGTAGAGAAACGACAGTCCATCGTTTCCTTAAGAAATGAAGGTCAGTCAATCTGAAAAATTTAAAGAACTTTGACTGTGTCCCCAAGTCTCGCCAGTAGAATCATTGAACCTAATGATGAAACAGGCTTTAAGGAGGCAAGAAATGTGAGCTTTTAAAAAGGAACAGCTGTGATTTTCCAGGTGACTACCTGATGAATCTGATGAGAGGGTACAGAGCTGTCATCAAAGCTAGATTTTACTCCTTTACAACCATATAAAATATACTGTAAAACATGTTCTGGGTTGCTATGTGTTTACTTCCTAATTCCATACAAGTTATTTCACGGGTATATGTTTTCAACATGAATGCTCAATGCTGCGAGTAATAAAAATAAAGAAAAGACTGAAGAAGAAGGTGTGAGGACTTTTGACAGGTCATGTCAGAACACCACAGAGTGGATTATGTACTTATGTATGTCAGTAACAGGCACCAACAGAACACTGGGTAACAGGACAGTGAGGGCCAGCGATTACTCAAATTGAGCCCTCCAGTAAAATCCTTTTGCATAGTTTCATAGTTAATTAATTAGCAGCCAAACTCTCCCTAACACAAGTGAATCACAGGGAAAGCAGATTACATCTTGAGAGCGCGCACAGAGACAGTCTTCCGCACCGTCTCTCATTACCAAGTAAATTACCTAAGAGAGGCAAAGGCACCAGGCATCGATTCAGCGTAGCATTTCAGAGCCATGACTCCAGACTACAGTGTCAAGACGCATTAGGGACAACAGAACAATAACAGAAGGCACCGGACGAGCAAAAGAAACCAAAGTGCCACCACGTGACTAAATTCACAAAGGCATCTTCATTTTCACTAAAAAAACCCCTGCTTAATTAAAGGTTTTAACTGTCCGGGCTGAAGTCACCGGTTCAGACCAACGATCCTGCTGCTGACCTCAGAGAACCATTTAATTCCACAAAACTTGATAAGGCAGGAAATCGTATGTGTGCTAATCCAATTCAATCCGAGTCCTGGGAGATTATTTATTCATTAAGTAGACAATACTCAACTCAGCATAGAAAATAATGTTATGCACTGATGGCTAATGATGCTTTTGCCCATAATTACACACTCCAGATTCAACCAGAAGGAAAGTGATGGCAACGGCGCCATTAGTATCCATTAATTACCATTTGACAGATTTAAGAGAAAAAGAAAATGCTCTAATGGTTATCAGGCTACCGGGGATACAGAACATGGGAAGACAAAGACAAGTTTTAATGTTAAGGTCAGCTTTTATCCCCAGTTTAAATCACACATGCTCTGCTGCAGCACAGCTTAGACCGAGCCCCTCCCATTACAGTCCGGCAGCACAGCAAAATCCAGGTTTAGACAAATAACACAAATTGCTGAGACTCTTGCTAATAGAAGTATTGATAGATGTAATGAATGCTTTGCTTTTCATTTGCAGACCACTTCCCTCAAAATCATAATCAATCACCGGCTCGGAAAATGAAAAGAAAAAAAACAGCCCAGAAGTGCCCGGAATCTACAAATGCAACAGGTGTTTCATTATCAGGAGAGTCGGCAAAGGAGGAACCAGAAGCTATTAAATAACCTGCGAAGCCCCCTGCTGAAGCTCCCCTCGGGGGGGGGGGGGGGGGGGGACGCCTCCCCAGGCACGACACACCGTAGTTTGTGAATAAAGAGAGTGGAGTGAGTGGTTTCAAGGTAATCGTATAAAGATGTGGTAATAAGCCATTTTTACAAGTGCTGTGTAGTGTAAACAGAAACAATCCTCTTTCTAATTACAGTGACTCAAGTAGAAGTAGAAGTACCCATAAACACATGTACTCGACTAAAGGTAAAAGTATCTCATCAAAAACTACTCAATTAGTGAGTCATTTCATAACATGGAATTTATTACAGTGTAATATATTGACTTCAGATTTTTGTTTATTTTTGTTAATTCACTGGGCTATTTTTGATCATTTTGGTTTTTTTTTTTGTTTGGTTTGGTTACTTTGTTACAGCTCAATTTCTTCACAATTTTTGTTTTTTATTTTCAGTTTATGTTGCCTATTTTCTTCATTTTTGTTAACTTGCTTGATTTTTTTTTGATCAGTCCTGTTGTTTTTCTTGCATATTTCTTGTATTTATTGGTTAGCATTCTTTAGTACATTGTTAATTTTCGTTAATTTGCTTAATTATTTTCTCCATTTCTGCCCATGAGCTGCGTGTCAGCTTCTAATGGACATGATGAGGAGGAACAAAAAACACTTTTCAGTGTGTGAATGAAAGGTCTGCTCTCGCACTCGCATTTCTGACTAGTACTGAATGTGAAGGACGTTGTGGTCACGGCGATGCCGAGTCACAAAGTGTGCATTGCAGTCTGTGCACCACACAACAGCCTCCGACCTTCAGCTCTGTTCCAGCAAGGAAAACCCGTCTTCAAGCACCCTTTCAAAGAAAAAGTTACAAACAGCGTATGATGGACCACTTTTCCAGAGTAAATACACAGGGAAAAGAAAATGTGCACATGCTGTATAATGTACTACAAACCTCAGTTCCAACGAAGGTGGGACATTATGTGAAATGCAACTAAAAACACACAATAATTAATGTGAAATCTAATCAACTCTGTTGATTTTTGCAAATATTCACTCATTTTGAATGTGAGCCCTGTAACACATTCCAGAAGAGCTGGGACAGGGGCATGTTTACCACTGTGTTACATCATTTTTCCTTTTAACAAAACTCAATTAGTGTTTAGGAACTGAGAACGCTAATTATTGAAGCTTTGTAGGTGGAATTCTATCCCGTTCTTCCTTGATGTATGACTTCAGTTGCTGAACAGTTTGAGGTCTCTGTTGTATTTTGCGCTTCATAACGTTTCCAAGCGCGAAAATCTGTTTTCATAATTGGGGAGGGGAGGGGGGGCAATAAATAATCAAATTTCAGAGGGTAATTTTTGGGGATGTCATAAAAAATGCCAATCAAACACATATAATTGTTCTCAGTAGCATAAATAAGAGTGTTCCCCTTATTTAACCCTTGTATTGTCTTCTCTTGTGGGTGTTAAACGGTGGATATGTGACCCCTCCACTGCCCTCACAGGTGTAGTACTCAGATACATTTACTCCTTTACATGGTAAAGTACTTAACTTTTGCTCCAAGTGAAGAAAACAAGAAAAATCATCAACAAACAAGAATAAAACTGAAACAAAAAGAAGGAAAACTATCCACCAAAAAAATAACAAGGAGCAAAAAAGGAACAAAATCATCAGCAAAATGAACAAAATACTTAAAAATGAAGACAATGAACAACAGTGAAGAAAAAAATGATTATCTTCATACTGAACATAATAACCAAGAAAATGAGCAAAATAATTAAGAAAATACTCATCAGCAGCAACAAAACTGGAACAAGCAAAACTATCCACAAAATAAAAAAATAACAAATCAGAATGAAAAATTAACATTCAACCTGAAAAACCAACAAAATAAGCAACAAAATCAACCAAAAAATCAGAAAAAAGTAAAAAAAAAAAAAAATCAAGTAAATGAGCAAAAATGAACAGGACAAAAATAAAATTCAATAAAACACAAAAATCACCCAAAAAGATGAAATGAATCAGTTCTGTGCTATAAAGTTACTCATTACCTCAAGTACTTTTATTCATGAGTACTTCTACTTTTTCTTGACCCGAGCCTTGCTTGTGAATGACTGAGCCTTCAGGGATGTTCATGACACTCCTCTGTTTCCAACCTCTCCACCTGTGGAATGTTCCAGTCATGTTCTTGAGCATTCCTCATCCTCAACAAGAAGAAGCAGAAGAAGAAAAGGAGAAGGAGTCGGTGCGTACCGGATGCGTTGGCGTCCGTATGTGGCGATGCGCATCTCTCAGGGCCCCGTGGTTCTGTGCGGTGAAACGTATTCGTTACACCAGATGCATCAAAATGCATCGTCTCATCAGATGCACCAGAGAAACACACAAAAAACTAATCACGCAGGCAGCTGGTGATACATGGCTGTTGTTTTTCCTGCAGGACAAGAATGTAGCATAAACTCTTCCTCCTTCCAGAGATGATTTCTGACCAATGACAGAAGAGTTTGCTCACGCATGGCATTTGTTTATGCAGTAACTTTGTACCGATACAGACACAAACGGCCCAATGGAAAATTGCAACAAATGCATTGTTTCATCCCCTGAATCGGAGCAAAGCAAAGTGTGAACACACGCTAAGTGATGCCCCGACGTTCAGTGAGGTTTGGCGCCGTGTGCTTCGGTGACACGAAAGCTTCCTCCGCAGAATGTGCGAACTACTTTATGTCGGGCTATCGTTCCGTCTTTTTTGTACTCAAACTTCCCATCGAGAGGAACGATATGCTGTTTGGAGTTATCCATCTTGATGGAATCGGTTCTGCCGCCAGATAGTTGCATTGTGGGATTTTGAGTTGTTTCCAGTAATCAGTGGTTAATCTGTATCCGTGGGTGTAATTGAGGTATTTTGAGTTTCTGTGCATTGCGCGTGTGTTAATTGCGTTGAAATTTTTAACTGGGGTTTGTTAGAAAATGCACATATGCGTTACAGAACAATGGAAGGTAACTAAAGACAAGACCATCCCTATGTGACTGTTTTACAAAACTAAAAATCAAAACAGTGTCTTCCCATGTCCCCAATTAATGTGCATGAAAACAAGCTTCCAGTCAAACCAACAGGGTCTCAGTGCGGAGAACAGGCTTAAATTAAACTGATAGGAGCCGGAGCAGAAAACGCCATGCGTATCTGTCCCGCTCATAACCAGGTTTCTGTGACGAAGAGGAAATCATTAGTCACGGGGTGCAGAAAAATCAGGCACAAGGTTGAGAAGGCAGCAACATGTCCGGACCGCAGACGTGATGATCACACTAGCTGCTGAGAAGCTGCCAGCATTTCTGTCAGACGGGATAATAATAGGAACATGCACACTATGCTGCCAATTTTACAAAACACACATGATAGGCCAGGTCACGCAGAGCTTCAGCACAGAGGTGAAAAGATGAGTTAATACACAGCCATGATGTTTTGTGTACTACATGTACTGTACAAAACAATTAAAATACAGCCTTTCCCATTGCATGAGGAAAAAAACTAAAGTCGACAGTATGTCTGTGGCTTTCAGCTTCACACCGAGCTCATGGAGACATATGTTAATTGTTTCTGTTCCGCATGTCAACGCAGTGGCAATTTGCACGGCACGTGACGGTGCGCTAATTAGAAATAAATGACTGAGATGATCGTAGTGCAACATGCCAGATTAAAGCCGGGTGAGTTCACACAGCGCTGACTACAAGCGGTAAACTCAGTAAAATCTACGCGGCAGCAAAAACCGATTGAGGAAAACAACACCTCTCCGTGACTGCAACAGTCTAGTGCTTTAAATTGTGTCTCAGCAGCAAACAGAGCCCGGAGGATTAATGACTGTGCTGTCGTCTCTATTGATTTATTGTCAAAGAAATACGCTGCATTGTCTTTGGATCGGCACCGCCATTCACTCTTGTTTCATTTTTCGATCTGTTTTTCATTGTCATAGAAGAAGCTTGATATATAATGTTTATGATGAACAGTTTAAGACAGAGACGAATAAAGTAAAATTACACCTAAGTCTAATTTTTGTTGTCCGTATGCAAGTGCCCACAGAGCTCGGTCCTTTTAATCTGCAGAAGTCATTCTCTCATCACATTCATAGCTTCTCTTTGATGGATCCAAAGCCTGTCGTGCTGCCTATTATGTTCTACTGTAGGTTCAGTCAATGTTTGAATAAAAGCTGAGCTACATTAAACCCTTTTGTATTATTTCCCAAAAGTAAACACACCTGTTGAGGTGGAGCATCTGAAACACTGTCGCCTTCATATTCTGCCTGACAAACCTCAATGTTATGCAGAAGAGACAACACAGATATGATGTTCATACACTCCTGCTCAAAATCTTATGACGGGGGGGGATTACAACTATTTGCATTTTACGCAGGTGGATCATAACCAGGTTATAAGTAGAGCTTCAAAATACAAGAAGAAAAAACAGGAGCTAGAGACAAAAAAAAGGAGAGAGAGTAGACAATTAATTGAAAACTGTATTAAAACTCAAACGAGCTGTTCATAAGCTGATCAAAAGTCTGAAACAACAGCCCAAAAAAACAGTCATGAAAGGACTCAGTAGTGCTTCTTAAATTTGTTGAGAACATGTTTGATGCAAGTGTTTCCAGGTTTCTGGTGGGAACGTTGCTCGATGTGGTGACGATGGCTTCATGAAGGTCATCCATGATCTGAAGCTACATCCGTTTTTGTTAACTTCCCTTCCCATGCAACATCCTCAATAGTATTTAGATCAGGGGACGACACGGGATGGTCCCCTGGAAGGAGTCCGTCACTGCAGCGTTGTCCTGCTGTGCAGTGATGACTGAGTCAGGAGACGAAGGAGCTCAGTCGAGAGGGATGCGTCTTACAACATCTCCACATGCTGTCGATAGCAGCCGTTTGATGCCCCTGCACAACCCGAAAAAGTCCCTCAGATCATGATGGAGCCTCCTCCACTGTGCTATATAGAAAAAAAATCTCCAGTGGGATCTCATTGTCATGCCAGTAACGTTGACAGTAATTTTTTCTCATCAGAAAATAAAACTTTCTTCCACCTTTTAATGTTCCATGTTTGGTGCAAAGTCCAAATAGGCAAGTGCGTGGGAAAAGAAGTGGCCTTTGAACTTGGCCTTAGATGTTTTTTCTTTTTTAAGGCCTTTTCTTGAAGATGCCATCTTATGCTTATTGTGCTGCAGTCAGCATCAGTAAGGGCCTTAATTTACGTATGTCTTCATGGACAGCCCATTGGATCCTCCAGCTCAGTGCAGGTGAAATTTTTTTGACATTTTTTGTCTTATAACCCTCAGGATCTTTGAAGAAATTTAAAATGGTCATAAACTTTAGATCAGCTGATGAACAGCCTGTTTGAGTTTAAATCAGTGATACCGACTGTTCAGTGCAAAAGTAACTTAAAGTTGTAATACCGCTGTTGTCCACTGAGGCGCTGTTCAGGTCTCAAACGTTTTATTTTGACCCTTTAACAAATGATCTGATGGTCCATCTTTAACTTTTTGTTTCATTATTAACCCTGCAGTGCCGTGTGTATTATATTTGACACACACATTTCTTAGACCTATTGCATCATCACATGGTAAAAACTTTGCTAAAAAACCCGGTTGAATACAACCTGTTACTTGTCTTTTGCCCCCAGGTGGAGGTGAGTTATGTTCAACGCCCACTGTGTCGTGTGGTTTTCGTCCTGGTCGTGGAACAGTGGACCAGCTCTACACTCTCGGCAGGGTCCTTGAGGGTTCATGGGAGT